>JAKSZP010014478.1:0-301536 GCA_022478985.1 Massospora cicadina
CAGCCCGAGTATTTGCTGTGATTTCGTGGGCAAAACTCATTGGCTGATTGGTGAATTGGTTGTTTTCAGCATATTGAGATAAAGTGCCGACTTGAGAAGTGCCGATTATGGGGTTTAAATGGGACGGGTGAGATTGGAACTTGTGAAGTTCCAAAATCCGAACCATTTGAATCCTCATTGGGAAGAGTAGATTGTCCCAATTTGGTGCTTAGTGAACCAGAATGTGCGGCTAATCCAACCTTACATCTGAGGATTTGGGGGCCAGGTAGCTGGGTATCGCCCCTCATGGAGGGAGCCAGAAACACGGCGTCAGCAATAATAAATGGGGCTGAATTAGCTGACACAATGGGGGAGGTGAGTGTCTGGATGGGCTGAGTTGCATTCAACTGAGCAGACGCCATTAAAACAGCGTGGGTGATGGCCTCCTTGGTTGGAGGGGGCCCAGTGGGTTGTTGGGAGGCAGCGCACACAGAGCTGCTAGGCGTGCAGGTTGCAGAAGTGCGATCAGGTGAACTGGCGCTAGTTGGAGTAGCTCCAGGTTGGGGGGTGGTGCCTGCTTTTATGGCTGTTTGAGAGTGGGTGATTCTGGTTGACCCTGAGGTGGGTAACCGAGGGTTGCTTCATTTGGGGGTGGTGCTGGCTCGTTTGGCATAGCCTGCGGGTTCTTTTGCGGGGTTTCCCGCCATATTTGCTAATAGTTTTCGTAAATCTCTTTAGTGGAGCTAAATTTCAGGCTGAATTGATTTTCGAAAAGTGATGCTTAGCAGAAAGAGATATCAACGAATAAAACTTTAATTATACTAAAAATTGAATTTTATAACCTCTTTTAGTAGCCATGAGGGTCAAGAAGCAAACCCTAATAATATCTGGCTGCTTAGTATTTAAATTGTATTTAGGCTGAAGTGAGTAGGACGAGAAATTCTTTATAAGCTGGGCGCATCCAATTTAGGTAATATGGGTTTTGGCCTACTGGATCTCTTGATAACTTTCCTCGCTTCAAATTGAGGGCAGATGATGGGTCAATTGCTAAGAAGATAAATCCCATGGGGCAGAGATTTAAATATTTATACCAATCAAAAGGTTGGAAATTTTTCCATTTGGTGGGTCCCCCTACAGGTCTATTATATAAGGGGCTGGTATCCACGGTGGAGTTTGAACTAAATTATATTAGGACGTGGAGGTACCTCAGAATGGTTCTCATGATTCTGCCATCAATTTGGCGTAACCCTGCTACTATATGTAGGCCTATTTGGCCGAGGAGTGGTGGAAATCATATTACACCAATTTAAGGGGTTTAACTAAGAATTCACCAAGGTTTTTGGGCGATGATAGCCTTATTTAAACCTGAATAACTATTATCACAAAATTGGACAGGTGATTGTCCGACATTACCCCCTTCAAGAGTGTTAAAGGAAGAGTAAGGGCAAAGGAAATGGACATGGACTTGGTTGACAGTAACTCTGGTAGCAAGAAGTTTGAAGGAGTACACATACCCTCACTTATAGGTAACTACAAAAGGTCCTTCATAGATAGACTCAAGATTCTCACTTTAGGAGTGACCCAATTGTGGTTGTACAGAGCCAAGTCAGATACTTGGATGTTGATTTTTAGTGTATGCTATAGCTCATTGGTGCTTGGTTATGCCTAAACTCCAACATTAAAGGGATGAACAACACTTATGTTAAATATATTTTAATACTAATAATAGTAAAAATTTGGTTTTAAGGAATTTTATTAGTAATGGTAAGGGAATCAAAAACAAACCCTCTCGATATTGAACCTATTTGTATTTAAATGGGATTGAGTGTTGAGGGAAATTCACTGAGACATTCAGAATAGCTTAGACTAGTCCAAATTAGGTAATATGGAAAAGTAGCCTAATGAAGCTTGGAAAATCGTTTCACTTTGGCTGCATGATGGGAAATATTGTTTAGTAAGACATATCCATGAGGTAATGGCTTGATGAATCTTAGCCAATCCCCATTTGATAAACTTATTTCACCTTGGGGACCTCAACCACACCTATAAAAGGGGGTGGTCCCCGCTTAGGTGTTGGAAGGAAGTTGGACAGGGCAGGGGAGAAACCGCCAATAAAGTCCATGAGGTCCCTTGCATGGTCGGAGTAATCCAACTACTTGATCATGTATTTATTGCCTGTGAATCATTAGAAATCATGTTACCCCAATTTGCAGGGTTCCACTGCGAATTATCCATGGTCTTTTGGCTGATTAAAAAGTTATTATCATTATATTTGATTTCCTCATGGTTGTGGACTCATAAATGTCTGATATTTCCTCTATTCTGCTGAGTTTTACCCACGTCATTCTTATTCTGAAGCCTGGGAGGCAAATGTCTGACATTATTCCTGTTGGAATTTCAGATGGCCACTTAATCCAATCTTTTAACTGATTAAACAGATTTGACAATTAAGTTATAATCATATAGGATTGGCAACAGCAACCAATTGCTGGGATTATTGTCAGGCATCATCTCCGATGATATTAGAGGTTGCAAATAAAAAATTATCATTGGGCATCATCCCCAAAGAAATCAAGCAATAGTTTAATTTGGGAACAAAACCCAATAGTCAAGTTGTAGGTAATTGTCCAGAGTGGAACAAATTGGAGTCTTCAAAACCTACCAAAAACATTTGAACGCTGAAGGAAGAGTAGAATTGTCATCGTCTGAAAAATTAGTCTTAATTCCATAATACCAATTGTTTAGTCACCAAACACCCAAGGATTACGCTGCCTAAGAATTTTAAGGAAATGATACCCAGCGAGTCTTGGTGCCTAATACTTGAGGGTCAAACCAGTATAGGAGCACAAAATAATTTCCAGTGGACAGCTGAAAAGTTGTGTACCGATTCTAATTATAAAAACTTAAATTCTTTCTTAATAAAAGCAGATAAAAATCTGAAAACTTTGTTTTTACCATTAGTTGTTTGAACATTACTCTTAAGAGAAGAGTGCAAGTATCATATATCCTTAAATTGTTATCAAAATCTCCGCCTGGCTCTGTGAAAAGGGAATAGGGAAAGTGTTTCCTACCACTATCAAAATATCTTCAAGAGGAAGAAGCACCTGTCTAGCGTTGGACAATACACTCAACGTGGCTTTTGGGGATTCTACTCTAATAATCTACATACTATTATTGCCCCAGTTACTCAATTTCAATAAAATTAATGCAAGGATCCACATACTTGTGCAGTTGAAATCTAGGTCTGGAAGCGAGCAACCATCCAAGCCCAAAATTTTAACATTGGTTTACTACAGGGGATATTTGAGTTGTCAAAAGCTAATTTGACAATGTCTTATAAGGAAGAGCTTTAAAATCTCTGGGCGGAACACAGGCCATCAATCAAAATGTGCTCAGCTCAGCATCTCAAGCTGATATTAGTACCTTAGAGGAGCCATTGATCAAGGCGAAAGAGATTCTCAAACAAATAGGCTTGGTGAATAATGACCTGTATGGAAAAGTTGCCTCTTAGAAGCGGAAAGAGGGCAAACATGTCAAAAAACTTTTATTAAAAAAACAAATGGTAAGCATATTGAGAACGTATTCGGCGGTATCATGAGGAGATGGCAAAAATGACTAAGCATATTGAGTAAATTGAAAACATAAATGTGAGTATGAGAAATTTGAGGCGAATTGGCTGATGAAAAGGTATGCAAAACTTCAATTGGGAAGACTTCTCCGCCCCAAAATACGCCTAAACCATCAATGGTGTGTTGGAAATGAATCCCAAAGCCATTCCTATGGCTTTTTGTGTAGCTGTACCAGTATCTTCTATATGCGGATTAACTGACGAATTTCAAATATGCCAAAATTGTCCACCCTTTAACTGGGATAACGCCCCAGCGTTTTTCCGCCTATTTGAGATGACCATGTTTGGCTATGTAGACCATCAAAAAGTGGTGCCCGTAATGAACTGCCTTAGAACTGACTACCAGAATCTGGTGCTACCTCACCTCAATGGGGACAATTGGTCATACGCAGAAGCAAAATCAGCCATTATATTGGAGTTTGGTTGCCCTACTCAGATGAAAAAATGTAAACAAGAGTTCATGGGTATCCAATTCCGCAAAGACAAGACCCTGGCTAGTTTCGCCAACTGGTTTTACCAAGAAGCCCAGATCTTGAAAGGAGCGAATGTGTTGACTAACTTTGATGCATGTAAAGCCATGCAGTCAGCACTTCGTCACTACCAAGAATTGCATCAGATTATGGTGGTGGTGCAAGTGACTCAAATAATGACATCTCAGAAGGTGGACCATCTGAAGATGCTTGGAGCCACATTTGATGATCTAAATCTCACTTTTAAAGTAATTCAAATGAAGGCTCAAAATATTATCAAATATGCAAAACATCTAAAGAATCTGAGAGTTGAGTTGTGATGGGAAGTAAACCCAAAGTTTAGAAAATGAGTGGACAAATCGCCAATCTGCTGTTTCCAATGCGGGAAGTCTGGCCATGTATTTTTCAGTGTCAGGAAAGAAAGCCAAGGGACAAGATAAATCTTGTTCAAACCCAAGGAATTGGTCCAGATTTGGGAAAAGGACCAGCAGTTTAGATTAGGGGCGTTCTAGTACTGCTGATAAACATGTCCTGCCTGATATAATGAATGAGGAAATCAATATCTCTGACCTACTTGTAGACAATGACTCACTGGATCCATTCCATCAGGGGGTTAACATGGATGTTAACGCAATAGCTCAAGCCAAAGCGAAGGGGATTGATCCTAGAATTGTTAATGATGTCACTTGACCCTATGTACGACAGTTAGCGAAGAAAGTCAAATCTGCTAAGATCCCTGAAGACTTAATCAAAACGAAGTTGGATGAGCCAAACGTTTCTTTACCTATCAGCACAATCAAGGAGTCATTCCTTGATTTATCCGCTCAAATAATTCACACACTTGATTTGGTAAATAAAGCTGCTATCCATTCAGTAAATACTTTATTTCAGTACTTGGAATGTACCTATATTGTTATACTAGTCAATAGAATAAGAGTATGAGCCATAATTGATAGTGGAGCGCCAATCAACATTGTTTCCACCAAATTAGTGAAATGTGTGAAGATCTTACTGGATTTGGAGCTTTGAAAAGAGTATGGAACGGCTGGACCAGACAATACCATCTCATATGGAGCCTACAGTGCGCTATCACTTCAGTTTGGATTGCTGATGGTGTCAGCTCCCGCCATAATGCTGGCCAATCCAAACTATGATATACTTATTGGGATGAAGTTCTTGAAGAAGTATGGGGTGAAATGTGATTTCAAAGAAAACACCCTGATGATATCAGGGCAGATGTTGCCTTTAGTGTACCAGTGGAAGGGAAAAATTCTGCTGACAAAGAGGATTATTTTGTCGACTTAATTTATAGTGATAGTATTATGCTCATTTGCTTTAAACTAGTTGGATAAAAGTGGAAAGCAATGCTGACAGAAATTATAGAGAATCATGGGATACCTCTAATGAGGAATGCAGCAAACACTATTCTGCTGGGGGCTCAGATTATAGTTAACAACGGGTTACCAATGGAACTTCCAGAACAGCCATATAGGGAAATCATCAATTTATGGGAAAAATTGAGGGTCGAACCATGGGTTGTGCCAGGGATCTTAATGCCAGGTCACAAAGAGATACAAGTACTATTAGCCAATCTTGGAGAGAAGCCAATGAAAATGAAAAATCAGAACATTGCATTTCTGCACTTACTCTCAGTGGCAGAACTATATGCTTTCATGAATTTGGATCGATCTCTGAAATGGGATTGCTGGTGGAGGTTACCAAAAGTGTCAATGTATTAGTGGATCATGAGCAGCTAGCTAATCTGACTGAGAATCAGCAGAAGGGTGTGCTCTGATTATTTAAAACATATTGGGAGATATTTTCTCAGAATGATAAAAACTTAGGATTTGCAAAAAACGTACTTCACAAATTTGATACTGGGGAATATCCACCAATTAGAATGAGACCTGTTCATAGGTCAAGAGCAGTGGAAGCAGAGGTCAGCAATGTATAAGCAAGTTAGTGGAACATGGGTTGCTCATTATGACATTGAGCCCATGAGCGAGTCCATCCTTTTGGTAAAAAAGAAGGATGGATCAAATTGAGTAGTGATTGACTATCGCCAAATAACAAGATCACTAAAAAAGACTCCTATCTGCTGCCTCAAATTGGCGACGCACTTGATTACCTAGGGGAGGCAAAATACTTTTCGACTATGGACCTGATTTCAGGTTATTGACAAATCAATTTTCCAAAAGAAGATCAGGAAAATGTGTGATAATTACCACACAAGGAGTATACCAGCTGACTAGAATGCCCCAAGATTTATGCAACGCGCCAGTGACTTTTCAGAATGCTATAGATCCAATACTTGGTGACTTGTAGCTATTCTTCGTTCTAGTATACTTACATGTTATTTACGTCTTCATCAGGACCTTCAAAGATCATTTGGAGCATCTGGAGGAAGTTTTCAAGTGGTTGGCAATGCCAAATCTAAAAATTAAGCTGAATACGCCATTTTTAAAAAGAGCTTGAATACTAATGTTTTTTTATAAACTCTAATGGATTAAAACTGCAACCCATGAAATTAGAACCCATCAAGCTTATGTCAATCCCAAAAAGTGTTCAGGATATTTAAGTCTTCTTGGCAATGGTTGAGTACTATTGCCAATTCATCAAAGACTTCACTGGAATCGCCAAACCTCTAGTTCACCTACTCAAGGATCCAAAGAAGGGATTTATGTGGAATGAAGAGGCACAGAAGTCACTCAGTAAACTCCGAAAATATCTCATGAGCAGTCCAGTGTTGAAATATCCATATTTTAATCGGGAAAAAATAATTCAAGTGGATGCCTCATTAATGGCAGTTGGAGCCATTCTAAGTCAATTAGTTGACAATGGGGATGAACATCCAGTAGCCTACGTGAGCAGAACACTGTTACCAGCAGAAAGAAACTATACCGTCACAGAGCGAGATTATCTGGCGGTCATCCATGCCTGTAACCAATTTTGAGTCTACATATATGGAATGCACTTTAAAGTCATAACCAACCACTCATCCCTGCGCTGGCTTCATAACCTGAATGAGCCAGAGGGTCAGTTGGCCTGGTGGGCTTTAAAGCTGCAAGACTACAATTTCAAAATTATACAAAGGGCTGGTCAGTACATCAGAATTCTTACAGATTGTCTCAATTGCTGGTTGTTCATGTGATCTATCATCAGGATAATGCACTGTTTCAGAGGATTATCAAAGGAGATATCATGGATGAATCCCAAGAAATTCAGAATTCATTATGAAAGGCCATGGAAGATACTGAATTTAAGAACAATCAATTATACAAAACAATCGAAGGAAAATGAATTTTATTTCCCAAACCATCAGAATGAGCAGAAATCATTCAAGTTGCTCATAAGGTCGTCAGCATGGTGGCCTAAAGAAAACAGTGGATCATATTCGTCAATATTATTACTGGGAATTGATCAACTAGGATGTTACGGATTATCTATCCTGTTTTGTAGAATACAACTTCACAAGCTGCACAAAAACATTGTAGTGTACTGGCTATATCACCCTGGTTTTGCATGGCACACGGTGACCATAGACATTATGGGACCATTGAGTATCAGCACCGGAGGAGTGAAGTAGTAATCGTCACAATAGACCTTTTAACCTGATGGGTAAAATAAAAGCCCTCAGAAAAGTAGATGCAATGAGTATGGCGAAGTTTATACTTGACCAAGTGATCTATTGGCACAGTTGCCCTCAAGTTATTCTCAGTGACAAATGGAACTAATTTTACTTCACATGTGATTCTCAGGCTAAATGAATTATTGGTAATCCACGGTGTTGTATCTGCCCCTATCATCTAGAAATAAATGGAATGGTGGAAAGGGTGAATGCAACTCTAGCCTAAACATTATGAAAATTGGTTGCAGGGAAAACTTCCACTTGGGTAACATATCAGAGTTTAGTCACATTCACTTAAAATATCAGTTTCCATTTGGCAGCTTAGAAAACGCGGTTCAAACTGTTATATGGGCGGAAAGCCACATTACTGCCAATATTGTATTCAGCACTAGAGCCATATTCAGGAATGAGTACCAGACAATATCTATCCCAACTGGCTAATATCCTGATTGAATTACAATCTTGGGTAATCAAAATGACAAAGAAAAAAGAATCAACATGAAGAAAACGGTTGACCAGACTAAACCTACGTTGGAAGAATACCATGTGGGCGATAGGGTAGCCTATTGCGATACCCATGGGTTTAGGAGGAAAAATAGTTGGATGCCCTATGGATGGGACCATTCAAAATTATTGCCAAGTCAGTGAATGATGCCTATATAATCAAGAATACTGAGGATGGTTGCATAGTTAATAGAGTCCACACGAAATAAATAAAGTATTGAACTTAAAAAAAATAATAATAAAATGAAAAAAAGATAAAAAAGATGCATAAAAAACCAAAAAATATTAAAAACCCCAATTTTAATTTGAGCAGTGATGCATCTAGCAATTTCCCACCTACCAAGCATAGAGAAAGTAAAAGATACTGATGGGCATGAGTACTGAGCTTTGGCAGGATCAGAATGGCTGTAACTAGATCTGCTGGAATAGTCCCTACTAATGAGAAACCCGTCCTGGGGTTGGTACAGGTGGCAAAGTGCCAATGAGACCTGTCATGGAGTTTGTACAGGTGGACCAGTTGATAAATCAGCAAAAGATGCAAAGATGGGACTTGCATGGCATGATGTCATGGGAAATGTGCTCAAGAAGAGGAGACAACAGGTAGCAACCAAGGATATGAAGTTACCAAAACTAAGCAGAGAATATGAGTGTTAAGTACAGAAAGAGCTGCACTCCGCTGAGGACATAGAGATGTGAAAAATTAAATATAAGCTCAAGCTTTTATGGCTTCCATCCCTGAGGGTTCTATCTTCCATTGAATAATCTGGTCAAGAGGGGGAATATTTTGGAATTTTAGATGATCACATAATCCAGCTTTTAACTGATTAATAGATTCAACAATTAAGTTATAATCATATAAAATCAGCAACCGTGACCAATTGATGGGATTTTTGATTGGGCATCAACCCTGATGATATTAGATTTTGCTGACTATTGAATTGTCATCAGGCATCATCCCTAATGATATTTGAGGCCGCCAACTAATGAGATTATTAAGGGGAATCATCCCCGACAAAATCAAACAATTATTTGATATGGGAACAACACCCAATAGTCGAATTGTAGGGAATCATTCAGAGTGGAAAAAATTGGAGGTGTCAAAAACTACCAAAACGTTTGAACGCCGGAGGAAGAGTAGAATTTCATCAACCAACACAATTGGTTTTGAGTCATTAATACCAATTGTTTGGTCACCAAACACCCAAGGATTACGCTGCCTAAAAACTCAAGGCAACGGTACCCAGCGAGATTTGGTGCCTAATACTTGAGGGTCAAACCAGTATAGGAGCACAAATAATTCCCAGTGGACAGCTGAAAAGTTGTGTACTGATTCAACTATATAAACTCAATTTTTCCCTAAGCAAAACAGATAAAAACCTGATAACTTAGTTGTTTTTACCATTAGTTGTTTAAACATTACACTTTAGAGAAGAGTGCAAGGATCTGATATCCTTAAGTCATTATCAGAACTTCCGCCTGGCTCTGTGAAAAGGCAATAGGGAAAATGTTTCTTACCAGTATTAAAATATCTTCAAGAGGAAGAAGCACCTGTCTAGCATTGGATAACACACTCAACTTTGCTTTTGGGGATTCAACACTAATAATAGTTTTCATACTATTATTGCCCCAGCTACTCAATTTCAATCAAATCAACACAAGGTTCCACGAATCTGTGCAGTTGAAATATAGGGCCTGAAGCGAGCAACCATAAAAGCTCAAGTTTTAACAACCTCCCTCAAGTATGTTGGGGGGAGATTATGGATGAGGAAAGCGGCCATGAACTCAGGTAATGGTGAGTCTGGAAGTAAGGGATTTGATAAGGTACTCATTACTTCACTAGTATGTAACTAAAAAGCCCTTCCCAAATAGAGTTGAGCTTTTCATCTCTTGGAGTGATTCAGTTGTGGTATTGTAGTACCAAGTCAGATACTTGGAGTGAAGGAATAGGGGCCCAGAGCTCATTCGCAGCTTGGCCTTCTTTGGTAACAGTATTTGATAGATTAGTCATGGCCTCTGATTATAATTGGATGATGTGTTGGGCCAACTTTGTCATGGCTTGTTCAGGATAAGCCTGATCAGAGAAAATAGCCTTGGCTAATAATGCTGGCACCCCAGGATCTCGCCCATATAACACACGGAAAGGGGACATCTTGAGGATGTGATGTTAGCTAATATGGTAGGCCATGAGGGCACTGGACAAGTAGAGATCCCAGTGGAGAGGGTCTGAAGGGGCCATTTTTCATAAAATTGAGATAAGAGTCCTGTTAACTCTTTCTACTGCACCATTTGTGAATGGGTTTTAGGGGTCTTAGAAGAGTTGTTAATCTCCCATAGAAGTAGCGAGGAGCTTTACCACATGCGAAGTAAAATTTTTCCTATTGTCAAATAGGAGGACCTTGGGGAACCCATGCTTGGTGAAGATGTACTGGAGTAAGAAGTTGGCCGCGGCTTTAGCTGTCTGAGCTGGAAGAGAAACTTCTTCAACCCACTTGGTAAAATGATCAATACCAACCAAGATATAGCGATTTCCACCTGTAGTTTGAGGAGAGGACCTACCACGTCCAAACTTGTAGTGTGGAAGGGTTGGTGGGGCGTCGTAGGTTGATACTGATATTGGGTCTTGAACAAGTTTGTTTTTTACAGGTCAGGCATGCATCTAAGACTTCAGTTATGGTTTCCATGATGCCTTCTTAATAATACCACTATTTTATCTATTTGTAGGTGTTGCATACTTCGCCATCCCCCATGATAGTGTCAGACTCTAAAACGACAGGTAATCGCTCAGATGACCATAGATAGGGCAACCAATTTACTCCTACTTTCTTATATAATTTCCCATTCTCTAACTCTGTGTTGTATAAATGCTGAGCAAGCATCTTCTGTACTGGTTCATCTTCATCAGCCCACACATCAGGAGTCAATAGGAGGTCGTGCAACCTCTCTGCTTCGTTATTGTCAAGGTGAAGGACAGGCAGCTGTGTCAGCCCATCAACGTTCATATGTCATGTCACCAGCTTAGTGCTCAATGGTCATATCATAATGATGGAGCTTAAGAGCCCAGCGAGCCACCCACAGTAGGATCTTTCATATTCTGCAACCACTTCAATGAGGCGTGGCCCATAATTACTTTGAATAATGTCCCATAAAGAAAAGGGTTATAGTATCTGACCGCAAGTAAAACAGTAAGTCACTCCTTTTCAGTGACGCTGTAGTTGCGCTCAGATTTTGAGAGCATCTTACTGAAGTGATATGGGATGATTTATCTGTTTTATCCAGCTGAGCCAAGATAGCTCCAACAGCATAATTTGAGGCATCTGTTAACAACATAAAAGGCTTTTCATAGTCAGGGTGACGTAGTATGGGCCTTTTTTGCAATAGTGCCTTCAGGTTCTCAAATGCGGCCTTTTGTTCAGTACCCCAATAGAAGGGGTTGTTCTTGGCCAAGAGTAGTACAAGGGGATCACTAAGCTGGACGAACTTGTGGATGAACTGATGGTAATATCCCATCATGCCCAAGAATGCCTGAATGTCACAAAGGGTTTAAAGCGGCCATTTTTGATATTTCTTCGACTTTATATTGAAAATGGTTGTATCCCATCTTGGAAGATGTTGTGCCCGAGGAAATTCAACTTCCTTTGAAAAAAGTACATTTGGAGGGCTTCAGCTTTATGTTAGAGTCCATCAAGCGTTAAAAACTCCTTTAGGTGCATGAGATGCTTATTGAATTTCTTGGAGAGGACTGTGATGTCATCAAGGTAGACGATCACACAGCCCAGCTTAAGGTGCTGGAGATTGTGATCCATTGCCCGGTGAAAAGTAGCAGGTACATTTACCAATCCTTGAGGTAACTGAGTAAGTTTTTAATAAGCCCTCACTGCAGATAAGGGCGCACTTCTCCTGATCCTGTGAGAAAAGGTCCATCTGCCAGTACCCGCTAGCCAAATCCATGGTAAGAAGTATTTAGACCCAGAGAGTTAGTTCAGGGCGTCATCCTTGCTGGGGATAGGGTAACTTTCCTTCTTGGTAAGGTTATTCAGCTAATGGTTTTCCATCACTACCTGATGACCTCCATCTTTCTTTTTTATCAATAGGAGCGAAAATAACCAAAGGCTTTGTTTAGGCATCAACAACCCAGCATCCAGAAGCTGTTTGAGCTCTGTCCGCATCTGTAACTCTTCAACTTTGAATTTGAAATAGGGTTTGAAGCGGATAGAACGAGCATCCCCAATGTCAATGGAATGATTCCAACCTTTCATTTGCCCATAATCGGTCTCAGAGGTAGAGAAGGTGTCACTATAGGACAATAGTAAGGTGTGGACCTTGTCAAGCTCAGCAGGGGGTTAGTTCATCGGAGATATGAACAGTAAGAAGAGTGCATAGTGATTGGTCTGAAGGTAAGCCCATACCAGCTATAGACCCAATACAGTGAACTTGTTTTATTCTTTCAAGGTAATCAGCATACCCTTCCATCTCTTGATGATTTTTTACAACCATATCCTTCTTGGTGAGATTTTCTAGCAAAAGGTTGTTCTGTCATTAATAGGCAGGGTCAAGCACACCCAGCAATATGCTGGGCTCTAGAGGAATAACACCATCAACACTGATTAGGTGCAATAATCAATTGTGGGGTAATTGTAGGGTAACCTAAGTGTCAATCACCCTTTGTTCACTCGCCTTAATTAGAACCTCTTTGGAAACATAGAAAGGAATTACCTTTAGAGCGTCCACTGATTGAGGCAGCAACTTTATTTTTCGTCCTGCCGTTATGTAGTTTAGAAATAAGGTGGAGGAAGGTTATTAAAAAGGGCAGGCGTATTCCTTTAATTAAGATCTTTGTTAGTCAGAATCAGGGGAACTTCATTGTTAATCAGAAAGAGATAGCCCTGCTTCAAAATGATGATTTTTCATACTTGAGCATAAACTGTGTACCAATTAGTAGATCAGAGGTATTGTTAGACAAGGCCACCACTGGGGCTGATAAGATGAGCTTCCCAAATTGGATGGCAAAAAAGAGTATGCACAAATAGCGCTTGTGCTGGAAGGACCAGCAGTATCAAACTCCTGATGTAATTGAGTTCAGGGGCTATCTTAAATTTCTTTATGAGTTTGGATGACAAAACGTTCACAGGTGATCCATTCTTAAGTTATCTTTGACCCATACTATGTTGATGATTACTTCCACTTTTTTTAGTTCGACCAAAGTTGGGGGAAAGATCCAGGACCTCCTTTAGCTGGAGAGTGGAAGCTAGTGATTTGGCAGTTTTATAGTATGTCTCCTGAATAGACTTCAGGGCATGAATGCACTGGCTGGATTGGATCAGTGTAGCAATGAGATGATCAGAAATACTGTCAGTTAAAAACCTTAAAACCCCTATAAATGCTGAAGATAAGTTTGGTGGGTATCTTAGCCTTGTCTAGTTTTTGGGTTCAACCTGTCGGCTACCCCTACTTTAATTAGAGCCTTTACGACATAATAACCACCAACATCTAACCTTTTTAGGATTCATCCTCTGAGGGTTATTGATGCATGTCAGGGAGCCCATAGGATGTAAGGTAGTTTCAGGACTCCCCTTATTGCAGAATAGTCCAAGGGAAGCTCATTACCTTATTCACCTTTGGAGGAGGCGTAGGAGTTTTAATAACTCTACATTTAGCCTTTGAAGTAGCAGGTTTGGGCCGCCTTATAGCCTCAGGTTTTGAACAAGGGCTATCCAGAGGAGGGGCTAAGGGGGATAGAGACAGCGTCTTGGAGGGACGTGACAAATGGTACATCTTAGAAGAGCGCTGAAAAAGAGAATCGCAAAGCAAAATGATACCTGCCTTCGATGGTGGAGCTTTTGGAACTGATCTGGGAGGGTCTGATGCCTCATCACTGAATTTATCCTCTAGCTATCCTCAAATTGTTTAGAACATCTCAGTGCAGAAGCTCCGCGGGAGCAGGTTTCCTGTGGAAACAGCCATAGAAGTAGCTAGAGGGTGTAGTAGATGCTTGCCGTTGAGCTCCTTGCTTAGGGTCAGGTTCATAAGATTCAGCCATGCTACAAAGCCTCCTTAATATCTCGTACATTATGAAAGGAATTTAGCTGAAGAGATATGCATCGTTAAAGAGGGATGAGGCGTCAGATCAGCCAAATAGAAGCAATGGCATCATCTAGAGCAAGCATTTTTATAAAGCAACAGAGGTTGAGCTTCATTCTAGAATTGCTCAACAAAAGAAGTGATTGATTCTCCCTCTTGCATGATAAAACACATTAAAGCCTGCTTTTTCCTTTGTAGACTCTGTGTAAAACCAAATATCTAATGAGCGCTTGCTTAACTCCCCCAGGTGCTGAGGTTGCCCATGCTGGGAACCAATATCTCCTGAGCCATATGACTCAAGCAGGGAAGGATGTTCTTGGTCTTTTGATGGTCAGTTGCTCTTTCCATAGCCAATTTATAAACAAATTATAATGAGGCAATAATGCCCTCACCTGGGGTGAACTTGTATTTGGAAGGGGTCTATGAATGCTAGGGGAATCAAAAGGGCCTTGAAAAGAGTGCTGTACAAGTACAAAGCCGAGCCAAAGCACTGGATAGCTGGTATTCCAAAGTAGCTAGCCTAGGGTTCTTTTCAGTGGGTAGGTTGTGAGGGTTAAAGTAACCACCAAAATTCATTTTTAATATGATAGTGTGGTGTAAAGGTGCCCCTGTAGTGAGCGCCACTAGTTTGAAATAAGGCAATTTGAATGCTCGCTGGTGCTTTCTAACTTCTGATTTCAACAATAATTTTACAGGATAAGTATTGCTCTTAAATTGCTAAATTAAATTTTTAAGGTTCTTTTTTATACTAATTTTTTTAGTACTAGATGGTCCCAACCCAAGGGGGATTCATCGATGTCCTTTTTTATACTAATTATATCTAAAAAATAGTTAATGTACAAAAAGGGTGATCTTATAAGTTTTTATTATTAGCCATGAGGGGTCAAGTTGCATACCCTCTTGATATCTGGCTGCTTATTATTGTAGGAATCCAGCTCTTTTGTGCTCGCTGGTGCATACGCCACTGGATACCACAAAAACCTTTAGCAAAGTTATGATTAAAAGCTAATAAAAACTTTATTTTTAGTTGTTTTTATAAGGAGCGTGGGAGTAAAAGAAAGATGATACTTTCAAAACTTAGACTAATAGTATTTATACTACTTTTGAAGGTCAGAGGGAATTTGGGATAAGTTTAATATAACTTTGATGCTTCCAATTTAAGTAATATGCAGGAATAGCGTATCATAACTCAGGAACTCACTTCAGGGCAGTGGAGCAAAAGAAGAGGAATTGTGATTGGCCAAAGACGTATCCATGAGGTAATGTTTTTATGAACTTGAGCCAATCACCAACTGAGAAATTTCTTGCACCTTGGGGGACCACCACCAAGCCTATAAGAGGGGGGGTCCCCACATAGGTGCATTGAAGGACTTTGGGGTGGTGGGGGAGTGCCTTCCAATGGTAACACCAAAGTCCATCATAGGGTTGGAGTAATCTGACCATCAATCCTATGTTTGGTGCCCGTAGAAATTTAAAACTCATGTTACCCCAATTAATGGGGTTCCACTGAGAGTCAGCCAGGGACTTTTGGCCAAAATTTTTGATAGCATCGTTTTTGTTATTGTTAGAATCGCTCTTAAAATCCTTGGATAATTGCAAATGGTCAACATTTCATTTTTTTGGCTGAGATCAGCCTAAAACATTCTCCTTTTTCAGCTGCAAAGGCAAATGTCTGACATTCCCCCTCAAGAATGTTGGGGAGTGAGTAGGGTTGAAGAAATGGCCATGTACATGATTAATGGTAATACCAGTAGCTAGCAACTCAATGGAATATTCATTTCCTCTCTTGTATGTGATGGTGAAGGGACCCTCCTAAGTTGTTCCAATCTTATCGCTTCTAGGAGTGATGCGGTTATGGTAATATAATACCATGTCGGACACTTGGAATGTAGGTAGGGGGTTCAGAGCTCATTCGCAGCCTGACCTTACATTGTCACCGTTTTCACTAAATTAGACATAGCTTCATATTATAGTTGGATGATGCGCTGAGCCAATCTTCTCATGACTTTCTCAATTCCTCAACTCTGGAAGAGAACACATCTTTAGCTAAGAGTGCAGGTATTCCTGGTTCCCACCCAAACAAAAACCAGAATAAAGACATTTTTAAAATCTGGTGATAGCTTATCTGGGTATGCCATAAGAGCACTGGGTAGATATTGATCCCAGTGAAGAGGATACCATTTTTCATAGAATGAAAACCAAGGTTCCATTTGCTCTTTCCACGGTCCCATTTTTGGAGAAGTTATATGGAGCTGAGAATAGTTGTTGTGCTCCCATAGACGAGGCCAGGATTTTGACTACTCTGGAGGTGAAGTTCTTACCATTATCGCAGAGTAGTACTTGGGGCAGCCATGACGTGTGATAATGTGTTGGAGTAAAAAGGTTGCGGTGGACTTGGCAGTTTGGGCAGGAAGAGCCACTGCTTCTACCCACTTGGTGAAATGGTCAATAGCTACTAGGATAAATCTGTTTCAGCTATTAGCCTGAGGAAGGGGACCTACTACATCCAAGATGATGGTGTGGAACGGTTTTGAAGGGGTAGTTGGTTAATATTGGTATCTATACTTTAAATCTATATTGCTTTTTACACGTAAGGCAAGCTTCCAAGATGTCAACAATAGCTTCCATCATTCCATCCAAATAGTATTAATCCTTGATCCACTCATAAGTTTCTTTACCCCTCCATGACCTAAGGTGGAATGAGCTTTTAGTATAGCAGGTACTCGTTCTGAGGGCCAAAGGTAAGGCAGCCAATTTGTCCCCACCTGCTTATACAACTCCCCATTTTCAACTTTGGTGTTATGGGAGTGCCGGGCTAACATCTTCTGAACAGGCTCATCCTCATCCTCCCATTCATTGGGAGTCATTAATAGGTCATGTAACCTCTCTGCCACACTATTATTTAAGTGAAGGACTGGTAGCCGAGTTAACCCATCACCATTTAAGTGACGGGTTCCAGCACAGTGTTCAATTTTCATGTTGTAAGGCTGGAGCTTGAGAGCCAGCCAACCAGTAGGATCCTTCATGTTCTGTAACCACTTTAGAGGTGCGTGGTCCATAACTACAGTGAAGGTGGTTTCATACATAAAAGGGCGGTAGTGCTTTACAGCTAACAGAACAGCAAAGCACTCCTTCTCTGTTAGACTGTAGTTGCGTTCCGCTTTTGACAGCATCTTACTAAAATAGGATACAGGATGGTAAACATCGTTTTCATCCAATTGGGCCAATATGGCCCCAACAGCATAGTCTGAGGCATCAGTAAACAAGATAGACGGTTTGTTATAATCTATGTGCCTTAAGATAGGCCATTTTTGTAGAAGTTGCTTCATCATCTCAAAAGAGGCCTTTTGTTCAGCACCCCAATAAAGAGGGGTATTCTTGGTTAATAGCCGGACAAGGGGCTCGCTGGTTGGTTGAACTTAGGATGAATTGATGGTAATACCCCATCATCCCTAGAAATACCTGAAATATCCCAAAGATTTTTAGGGACCGGCATTTTTGAGATGGCTTTAACCTTGTTCTCATGGGTTGAATTCCTTCTTGAGGAATGGAGTGGCTAAGAAAAAATAATTATCTTTAGAAAAAAGTACACTTTGAGGGCTATAGCTTAATGTTAAACTTATATAACCGTTGAAATACTTCCTTCAAATGATCAAGATGTTCGTTGAAGGTTTTTGAGAACACCGTGATGTCATCAAGATAGACAATGACACAAGTTAATTTGAGGTCCTGCAAGATGTGATCCATCGCAGGTTGGAAAGAGGCAGGTGCATTACAAAAGCCTTGGGGTAGTCATATGGGTTGGAAAAGACCTTTACTTCAAATAAAAGCACATTTCTCCTGATCTTGAGGATAAAGGTCCATTTGCCAATAGACACTGGACAAATCCATGGCGGAGAAGGATTCAGAGCCAGAGAGTTGAGCCAGGGCGTCTTCAATGCGAGGGATAGGATAGCTATCCTTCTTAGAAAGGATATTCAACCTATGGTAATCCATGACTATCCAATGACCTCCGTTTATCTTTTTAAGTAGTAAGAGAGGTGAAGACCATGGGCTTTGGGAAGGAACGAGTAACCCTCCTTCTAATAACTGCTGGAGCTCCGTCCTCATTTGTTGCTCCTCCACTTTTGACTTGCAGTAGGGTTTGGACCTAATAGGCCAGGATCACCCACATCAATGGAATGGCACCAGCCCTTCATGTGGTCATAATCAGTATCTGATTTAGAGAAGAATTTACTATATTCGTCCAGCAAGGTATGAACTTTCTCCAACTCCTCTGGGGTTAGCTTATCTGAAATATGAACATTGGGAAAGGTAAACACCATGTTATCCATAAGTAAGCCCAAATCCGCCATAAAGCCAATGGAGTGGATATGTTCGATGTCCTCTAATGGGAGTAGGAAACCTTGGACAATCTCCTAGTGTTTCCGTGTGATCATGTCCTTCCAGGTTAGGTTTCCAAGTAGAATGGAAATTGGCCTCTGATATGCTGGGTCTAGTATCCCAGGAAATACACGAGGCTTCAAGGGACTAACGCTCTTAATACTTACTAGGTGTAACAAGTAGTAGTGTGGGATTTGTAATGTAATTTTAGTGTCAACCATTCTCTGTTCACCAGGCTTAATCAAAACCTTATCTGCAGCATAAAACGGTATACCCTCCTTAGCATACACTGATTCAGGCAATTTTTTTGTGTTAAGCCCAGAAGTAGGCTAAGGAAATGTTAGATGAGAAGGGGTATTCAACCAAGTAAGGGTATTCATGCTTGCTTGTTTCTTTAATGGATAAGACTAAGGGGACTTCATAGTTGAGCAACGATAGAGAACCTTGCTTCATGTTGATTATTCCTTCATAATCAATCATAAATTTTGTGCCAATGAGCATATCATATGCATTGTTACCTAAAGCCACAGCAGGGGCTTTTAGGATAAGCTTCCCAATTCGGATGGGAAGGGAAAAGTATGCCCCAATAGCATGGGTATTGTAGGAGCCAGCGGTTCCAAATTATTGCGTGTACTCCAAGTCAGGTGCTAGCTTTATCTTTTTAATCAGCTTAGTGGAGATCACGTTGACTGAGGAGCCCATGTCCAGGATGGCCATTATTCTAACCTTTTGAATGACCACTTCAACCTTCGTGAGGGTTCCTCCAAAGTTAGGTGGCAAGGCTAAAACTTCCTTGAGCCTGAAAGTGTAGGTAAGCTTCCGATCAGTCATAGGGTATCTATCCAGGATGGATTTCAATGTATATACCGCTGAATAGCTCGAATTAAGCTAGATATGAAGTGATCACCATCGCTGGCAGTGTCAATAACTTTGAGAAACCCTAGAATTTGGCTGAGCTACGTATCCTCAGGTATGGTGGTCTCATCTACTCCTCCAGCGTTCAAATGATCAGAAACCTCTACCTCTGCAGGAACTCCTAAAGTGTAGTAACCAAAATCGTCATCACCCCACTCATATTCGTCCCCAAAGATATTATCAACAACTGGCATTGCCGCAATGGGATAGGAGAGGTGGCAAGAGGGGATGGAATAGCCTTAGGGCGCGCAATTACCAGCTTAGCTGGAGGGGTAGGCACAGCAGTGTTAGAAGGCTTGTGCGGGCGTGTGGTTGGTACTACCTTACAGGGTTTTGATACATAAGAAGCAGTGATATCCTTTATAAAACGCATTGAGGGAGCAAGTCTAGCAGGGAGGAGGGACACAGGTGAGCTCACTCATCTCTGTTCAACAAGTAAAAGCTCCTTAATGGTTAACGCTGAAGGTTTCACCTCAGCGTCATTTGAGTTAGCACAAATTTGAATTTAGATACTTCTAACAAAGCCTCTTTAATATTACGGATGTTTGTGAAGTGGAATTGCACTGATATGATATGTCTGGCTAGAGAAGGCTGAGACACTAACCCAGTTAACAGGGAAGCGACAGCATCATCAAGGATAATTATGTTTGAAGTTGACACCTTTTTGCAGCGAGATAAAATCGTTCAGCAAAGAATATTGTTGATTCATCTTCATATATACTAAGGCGCATAAAGGCCATTTTTTTCCCTGTATAGACTTTGCTTTGATCCAAATTCAGCTAGAAGAGTCTCCTGCACCTCTACCAGGTGTGCAGAGGGGCCAGGTAAGGAACTATCATTTCTTGTGCTAGGCGGCTTTAACTAGGAAGGATGTGTTGCACTTTTTGCTTGTCCGTTACACCATCCAAGGAAGCTTCATAACCGTACAAAAAGGTAGCAGTACTCCCTTCGCCAGGGATATACTTGTCATTAAAACATGGGTTTTGCTGGCGCTGCTCAAGTTCAGTGAGTCGGGACAGAGCGCTTGTGAGTTGCTTTTCCAGAGCAACTAAAATGAGATTTCAAGTGATGAGGAAAAGGGTGGAGGGTTACTCATAAAGTAGCCTCCATTTTTGACGAATTTTGTAATGTACAAGGGGACCCCAGTAGTGAGAACCAATTTTTAGGAATCCAGCTCTTTTGTGCTCAATGGTGTGTATGCCGCTAGATCCCACAAAAACTTTAATAAAATTATAATTGAACGCTAATAAAAACTTGTTTTTTAGGTGTTTTTAATAAGAGTATGGGAGTAAAAGAAAAACGATGCTTTCTGATTTTCAGCTAATAGTATTTATACTACTTTCAAAGTTTGGAGGGAATTTGGGGATAAGTTTGGAATAGCTTCGATGCTTCCAGTATTAGGTATTATGCAGGAATAGTGTATCACACTTGGGAACTCACTTCAAGGCAGCAGTGCGAAAGAAGAGGAATTGTGATTGCTAAAATGTACCTGTAAGGTAACGTTTTATATGAACTTTTAGCCAATCACCACCTGAGATATTTCTTGCAACTTGGGGGACCCCCACCAAGCCTATAAAAGGGGGGTTCCCTACGTAGGTGCATTGAAGGACTTTGGGGTGTTGGGGGAGTGCCTTCCGATGGTAACACCAAAGTCCATCATAGGGTTGGAGTAATCTGACCATTCAATCTTATGTTTGGTGCCCGTAGAAATTTCAAACTCATGTTACCCCAATTAACGGGGTTTCACCAAGAGTTGGCCAGGGACTTTTGGCCAAAAAAATTTGATAGCTTTGTTTTTGTTATTGTTAGAATCGCTCTTAAAATCCTTGGATAATTGCAAATGGCCAACATTTCATTTTTTGGCTGAGATCAGCCTAAAACATTCTTCTTTCCAGCTGCAAAGGCAAATGTCTGACAATTATTTAAATTACATCAAGGAATAAAGTGAGTAGGACGAGAAATTTATTATAAGCTGGGCGCATCCATAATAGGTAATATGGACTTTTGACCTATCAGACCTCTTAATACTTGCCTAGCTTAATGTGAGGGCAGATGGTGGGTCAATAGCTGTGAATATGAACCCATGGGGCAGAGATTTATTATATTTATACCAATCAAAAGGTGGGAAAATATCTTTATCTGGTGGGACCCCCTCCAGGTTTATTATAAAAGGGGCTGGTATCTACGGTGGAGGTTGAACTTGATTATATATAGGACCTAAAGAGACGACAGAGTGCCTCCCCTGATTTTGCCGCTGATTTGGCGTAACCCTGCTATTAACTGTAGGCATATTTGGCTTAAGATTGGGTAAATCATATTACACCAATTTGAGAAGTTCCACCAAGAATTGCCCAGGGTTTTTTGGGTGATATTAATCTTATTTATACATTAATCACTATTATTACAAAATTGGACAGGTCATTGTACAACAATTGGAAATTTGAACTATAAAATAATCAATATCTAGGACCATTCAGTACTAAAAAAATAATCAATATCTATATTCATCATCATAATCCAATTTAAATTAAATTATGGATATCTTCCCCATGAATTTTCCAGATGAAAACTTATTGTTTTAGGAGTCTCCAACTGCTATATAAATTTAAACCTGGATCACTGGCATGAGCCTCATGATTACTATATGGAAATGCAGCTATGGAAATAGCAATGTTTACTTTAAATGATTTGTATATAGTTAAAAAGAAATCAATCATACTTTTCCTCACTTATGCGCACAATTTTTGTTATTATAAGCTAATCTCAGCAACTCAAATTGTTAAAATTTAGGCAGATTATAAAAAAGCCGAATAAGTTATAGATCATAAGACCAATGACATCCACTCCATGATCGCAAGATGGTCTTAATTGGTACTCACAACTCAGAACTGCTAGATCAACCAAGATGGGATAAAATTCTTCTAAATGAAGCATCTGATGCAAGGATCAAAAAAACAATCAAATCAGTTAAAATATCTGCTTTAGGCTAATCTACTGAAAAAATATTTTTACAATGAAGCACTTTAAAATATAATTCTATTAAAATCACCACACGTGAGCTAGAAGGAAAATACCAATCAACTGAAGGATGAGCAAATTGAGGCATGGAAGGGTTCAATCACTTGGGAGCAAATTGTCCAGTTAATGGTTATAGATCTAATTGGCAAATCAATAATCTAAAGAGAAGGATATGGTGGATGCTCATGACAGAAAAGTTGCTGATATAGCAAGGGTAAGATCTGCATCTAAATGGATAGAAGACAATTTGCGCACAGCAAAACTATTTATTCAAAGTTTAAATGCCGCAAGGTAATAACTAAAATTAGGGCACTTATAATTGAGGATTAACTCTTTCAGCAAACTCATAATAAACTTCACAGGTATTCAAGGAGTTCTACAGAAAGTTTTATGCATCAAACAAGGCTAAATTAAAAGCTACTTCCATACACCCGTTCTTTAAAGCTTCTAAGAGTAATCCTGCTTGATCAATGATGCATCCAGTGACCTTTGAAGAGCTATCTGATGTGATGAAATGTCTTCCCAGACATAAATTTCATGGCCCAGATGGCATTCTTTATAAATTTTACTCTGAGGAATTTGATTTGATTAAAAAACTTCCTTCTTTATCAAATCAACTTATGCTTTCAAGAAGGTGTTGTATTACCTGGGATCATTGAAAGCTATATAACAGCAATATTTAAGAAGGAAATTTTTGAAAGTTTAAAGCTGAAGGCAATTGCACTGCCAAACATTGATTCTAAAATCGTTTCAAAAATACTTACAGCACGACATGGAAAGGTAACATAGATGGATTAACTCCTAAACAATTGGATTTATCACTGGAAGATTTATATGAGACAATATACATTCTGTCACTTATGTTACTCATGACCTCAAATAGTCAGGTATATTATGCTTTTAGATCAAAAGATAGCATATGATCGTGTAGATTGGGATTATTCATAGATTGCAATTAAACAAGCTAATTTTGATCCAAGGTTCATTTCGGGGCATTATGTTATCTTTTTATCACCTATAAGGATATACGCCCTGGATTTATAACAGATGCCATTCAAACTGGAAGTATTTCAAGCAAGTGGGCCCTCTCAGCTCACTTCTATAAAACTTATAATGGATCCCTTGAGAGTAGAGCTTGATAGACAACTTTTTGGGATAAAATAACAAAATTTAATCTCCACTCAGATGTATGGCATTAGCTAATGACTGTGTTGTTGCGTTATCATCAGCATCTGATGTCAAATCAGTCGTGGGGCTTTTTGAGCAAAACAACAATGCTTCTCAAGCAAAAATTAATGTCAATAAATTTTTTATACACCATACTGGTTCTTGTAAACTTAAATTGATCAAAAGAATGAAGGCAACAGAAAAACTAATTAGTCACCTTGGTGTCCTGATTACTGAAAAAGCACAGCTGATAAAAATGGAAGAGATTCTTCTTAATGGAATTTTAACTAAATGTAAGTCATGGTGAGGCACCCAAACCAGTATCATAGGAAGATTACAACTAGTAAATAATTTCATCATATATAGAAAATCTTTATTTCCACATATAGTCCTATTATCCTCATCGTTTCATGTTAGACTAATGTCATTAATTCAGTGCTGGATCTGGTACCACCCAAACACCAAAGAAGATTGTTGTACTTATGGGAAAATGTTTAAACTGTGGAATGGACTTCTGAATCCTCAAAAGCTTACCAATAAAAATTTTGGAAAGTTATTATCTACTGCTGTTACCTGAGCAGTCAGAACAAGGTTATCTGTCGAAATTCAGTTGACCATATTATCCAACCCATTGACTGATTAATCAATTTTATAATTGGTGGTTACAATTTATTTTGCAATGGTTGCTAACTAAGGTGTTTGTCATAATTAACTAATGGAAGGGATCCAATGATTAATTTTATTTATTAATTCAATGGGATCATCTCTGACGGTATTGAGCAAGAATCCTATAATGGAGTAACATCTGACAGTCAAATTATTATGGGGATATGATCAGAGCAAATGGATGAGAAGTAGTTGAAAACTACCTAGGCGTTCTAACGCTTGTGTCAAATGGTAGAATCATCATCAGACAACATGACCCTAATCAATTGTTATTAAGTTCCTGACACCAATAAATTGTTCATCAAACACTGAGGAATACGCTACCTAAGAAAATAAAGCCAAAAATATGCACCAAGGTTAGAGCCTAAATCTTAAGGGTCAATTCATGAGGGGAACAGTTAATTAATCTTCAGTGGACAGCTGAAAAGATGTGCGCAGATTATACTATATGAACCCCTAAATAAGCCCCTAATAAAAGCAGACTTAATCTAATTATAACTTAGCTGTTTATACATAGGTTGTATAGCTTACTCTTGGGATAAGAGTGCAAGGATCAGATATCCTTAGGTTGTTATTTATCAAAATTCCACTTAAATCTGCGTGAAGAGAATAGGGAAAGTTTTTCCAACCAGATTAATTATATCTTTAAGAGGAAGAAGAACCTGGTTAGAGTTGAGCCCTTTACTCAACGTGGCTTTCAGATCAATCAACTTTAATGATAGTCTACATATTATCATTTCCCTAGTTTCTCAATTTCGGTTAATCAAAAAAAGTGGTCAAGATTCTGTGCAGTTAAGAATAGGGAGTAAAAGCGAGCTATCATCTAAGCGGCCCTGATTTTTAAATTTATTGTGGGGAAGGCTGACCATGGGACAGACACTTCTGAATATGACTCAGGACAGATAAACTCAGTACGGGGGAGGCACCCCAGAGAAGCGATGCTATCTCTTGTTGCCAGCGGGAACGCCACTTATGTGGAGGGGGAGGGAACGTGTGAAGGGGCCGTAGCCACTATTGAGCACGTGTGGAGGAAGGGGTCTGATTTGATGAACCAGACTGGGAACCAGGAGGAGACCAGCTGTTGGCAACGCGGTGGGAGGTATCCAAACATTCACACTTGAAAGTGGTCCACCAAATGAGACCGGAATCTGTGGACAGTTTCTGGGAGGGTGGGGGTGGAGCCTGCAATGGCATCTAAGACAATCGTGTGGATGGTCTACATGGCGATTGCAACCACCAGAGCATGGAGGGAGGGTGGGAGGGGGGAGGCCATTGATGAAGCAAAAATATCTCTTGACAGACTGAAGGGGTGCGTTTGATCCTGGCCCAGCAGACGTTGAACTTCGCGCCATATCACTTTAGAGGTGGGGCACTTCTCCAGGAGGTGGAACAGCGTTCCATACTGGCCGCACACGACACAGGATGAGTGTAAAGCGTTAGAGCGCTCAGATGTACGATACACCCACCTCAGGCAGCGCCACACATAGGAGCAGACTTGAGGCTGCAACAGAGGGTTAAGTACATATTTCCAGATTGTTTTTGGGTTTCAATGGAATAAGGGATGTCCATCATGTCCAGGTAGTCCACCCTGGATAGGACATGGAGCCGAATGGGGATCACGCCATCATGGATGGGTAGCCCTTGTACCTCTTGTGTGAACTGAGGAGAGGGGCGGCCTCTTTGAGTTGTATGTCCGCTAATACAAATTCTCCACTCTGCGCTCCGCATGGAGAGAAGGATTCGTTTGTAGTGGGTTTTTGTCCCGTGAGGACCTGTGGCCAATGTGTGTGATGCGAGATATTTCATCAGGGAGTGGGGGTTCGATAGATTGTTGAGGCCCAAGGCTTGAGAGAAGTTGGAGCGGGCTGCGCGGGACCAGTGTTGGGATGGGAGTGTAGGAGCGGTGACAGCCGCGATCCAGGTGCCAGGATCTTGGCAGCATGGGCTTTGAAGTCAAGCAGGCCCATGCCACCTTGATGATGAGGGCCAAACATGACCTTTAGCCATACTGGTGGAGGGCGGCCTGACCAAAGCCATCCTTGCAGCAAGGCATACAAGGATTTGAAGAAGCTTGGGGAGAAGGGGATGGTGTGGGCTCTGAACCAGACTTTGGGAGAGGAGCATAGAGTTGGCTAAAACAACCCTGCCAGTAAGGGAAGTAGGGTGGGCTCTGAGAGAGGCGATTCGCTTCATCACGTTGTCCAGAATATGGCACTCCATTACTGCTGACGCATATCCGCCTGCCTCAATCCACACGCCCAGATGGTGCACTGGTCCTGTGGTAGGACGTGGCACGAAGGGGAGCACCAGTGGAGCGGTGTGTGTTGAGTTAGTAAGGCGTGGACGTGGGCGAGCAGATGGGCCAGGTTGGGAACTAATTGCTGGGGCCCAGCAGTTCGAAACTGACCAAGTAGGATGATTTTAGTTTTGGAGGCGTTCAGTGCCGCGTTGCTTACCCGGGAATATTCCTGGATGAGAGCTTCAAGCGCGCGTGCATCTTGATTATTAGACACCCCAACCACACAATCATCTGCGAACGCCAATATCTTGACTGGGGCTTGGCCTGGCACATGGACCCCAGTGAGTTGGGCATTCACATTTCGCAGTAGTGGGTCAAGGCTGAAGTTGATTAAGTGGGCTGAGGGGGTCCCCTTGTCGCAAGCCCCTTTGAGGGTGGACTACTTCCGTTAGGAAGCCAGGGCCACGCACTGCCATTGTTGCAGCTTCTGTGAGCAGCATCACCCAGTTGATGAAGCGAGGGGGTAGGGGTGGAATTGATGAGGCAGGCCCATGGGAGGTATTCCAGTTTACTCTGTCATAGGCCTTTTGTTGGTCCAAGAATACAATTGCCCCAGAGGCTGTGGACTGACATACATTAGCCACAGAGTGCACGTTATCCCAAATCGACCTTCTGGGGATGAAACCAAATTGTTCTGGAGAGATGGTGGCAGATGCTACAGTCCCTAATCGGTTAGCCATAATTTTTGTTAAAATTTTGGTGTCTGTGTTTGTTAGAAAAATGAGGCACCAGTTGGCTAAGTCAAGCTTATTCCCTTTCTTGAAGAGTGTGACAGTAAAGGCCTCATGTCCTGCTGGTAGGAGGCGCGTTTCCAACAGGCTTTGGTTAAGTGAGGCAAGCAGAAGTGGGGATATATATTTAAAATATTTTTGTAGAACTCATATGGAATGCCATCTGGGCCTGGGAATTTTCAGTTTGGCGCACCGCGAATGGCTGTCCATAATTCGTTCGAGTAATTAAATTCATTATTTCTGGGTATCAGAAAATGGTGCGGATATGAGCTTGGTTGAGAAATTCTGCCACTTTGGCCGGCTGAATTGGTTTGGCTCATTACAACTCAGAGTAATATTTTTGCATTTTCGATTGCCACTTCAGCCAGTGTATCTGCAATAAAATTATCCGATCTTTGCACCTGTGTGCAGGCCACGCTCTGGCGTGGTGCAAAATTTTTTTTAAAGAAATATGCGGTGCACTTGTCGCCTTTTGTGATGCATGTGGCCCTGTATTGAACACAAACCCAATGTTTGTGTTGCCTTTTGAGTGCGTTGAGGTGGGCGGCTGCCTCTGCCCACTTCTGGCCCCATGCAGGGCTGTATCCTGTAGCTGGATTGTTGGACTCCAAGTGTGCCAATTCTGCCAGAGCGTGCAAGATAACCGCCAATGTGGCTCATGAGCGTCTGGAGGAGAGATGGCGAGAGTGGCGAATGGTGTCCTCTTTGAAAGTTGCCCATGTGGAAATGGGGTCCACGCAAAACGGTGCAACAAACTTTTTTGCCAAAGTTGCCTCTTCCACCCATGTGGAAAATCCTGGCAATGTGAGCTCGGGGGGGCGGATTTTGCACCAATGTGGGGCCTTAGCAACTGTGACAGGTAGGTGGTAGGTTATTGAGACCAGTCGGTGGTCAGAGAATTCCATTTTTGTTGTTTTAAAGTGGGAGATGTGGGGTTGGAATTTCGCTGGCATTAGAATAAGGGTGATGTGGGTCATGGACCTTAATTGGCCATTGTGGACGTGGAGACGCATCATGTTTTTGAGCAGCGGGGCATGTCATGGCAGCGCATCCATTAACTTAAGGGTGGCCTTTAGAACGCGTAGTTCTACGTGACCCTGTGGGGCGTGGGGTGAGGGAGGCCACCGGTCTGTTGGTGAGGTTAGCCAATAGTTCATGTTGCTGACTAGGAAAGAATCAGGGGGTAGCGGGAGGGATTTGACCAATGAGAAAAATTCCCAACGCTCATGTGCACCGTTTGGGGCATAGATGTTGATGATTGCGTGCGCTACGTCAGCCCACAAGAAGGTGATGATGAGCACTCGGCCATTTAGGAATGTTTCTGAGGATACAAATTTGAAAAAATTTTACTTTCTGAATTAGCACCCCACAGTGCTTTGACCAAAAGGATAGGGATGGGAGGAGCCTTGTTTTCCAAGTTTCCTTGGAACCTCGTGGACAGTGGGACTCCTGGATGGCCAGGATATCCACGGGTAAATTGTGTTGTGAAAACTCAGTATCCTAGCCCGGGATGGGGAGGCCTTGAGTCCAGCAATATTCAACATCCCTAAAGTGAAGGTTTCCCCCATCGCACCTTAGGTGTGAGGGGATGGGCCCCTGGGCCCACCAGCCTCTTCTAGGTCCCCATGGGCTTTTACAGCAGTGCGGGTGTTAGCAGCAACGCTATCAGAGTTTTTGTTGATTTTTGCGGAAAGAGTTGCATTGGCTTTGGCCTTCACTTTTTGTTTTCCTGACGTTGGACAAATTTTTTGCAGTGCGGATGAGTTTGGTGCACCATTGAGCGGGTCAAAAAAAAAATTTCAGTTGGGATGGGTCCCAAGTCAGTTTCAACCAGAGCTTGGGTGCAACGATTGGGTGAGATTGAGTCTCCCATCAGATCCTCATATTGAGTGGCCTGCTCAGCATGGGCTTCCCAATCTGATTAATTGATGGATTCCCAAGTTGCTTCCACCATAAAGGTTTCCATGTCCTCCTGGCGTTGTGAGTGTGAGATAGCGGTGGTGGCCTTGGCCGTTTCCTTGGCCGCGGCCCTACAGGCCTTCTTCTGTTCTTGTGGGGAGATAGGCTTTACCAATAGGTAGCAGCCTTGTGCTCCCCACGGGAAAGCCTCCTTGGTGCTTGCAGTTGGTTAGTAGTGCGCCTCTCCGTTGGCCATGGCCACTGAGGGGTGTTCTTGGAATTTGACGCCCTCCTTGATGGGGCATGCATGCACCTTATGGCTGAACGCGTCACAGTGGGTGCAAATGGGGGGCGCGCTGTCCACGGTCACCCGGAATGGGTGGGTGGTATACCCTGCAATATCAATGAAAGTGGAGTGCAGGATCTGGGTTAGGTCCTTCGCGATCTCCTCAGTTGGGGTCAGAACTGCGTGGCTTTGCCAGTGCACAGGTGTGGCATCAGTGTGAAGAGTTGCATTTTGAAAGATTGTATTTTGCCATATACAGCGAGACCATCATTCAGGTGTTGTTCCAAAGTGTCACGTTTTACCATAGTAGGCAAAAAGTCAAACGTAAGGAAAATTTGGATTGATTTTGTCCATCTGGTGCATTTGGTTTCGACGACCCATTGCCCTTTGGGGAGGTTGACCACTATGCGCAATGCTGCAGCCTTGTCTGCTGCTTTTTTGCTTTCGAAACCTAGGTCCAGCCAACTGCATGACATGGAGTGAGGTGCAATGTACACCGCAGTTAAGAAAATTTTGTGTACATCTTCACAAAGTTTTTCCCATAAGTCCATTTTTTGGATGTCCAGATACACGCGGACTCCAAATTCCACCAACAAAAGTGGTTGGGAGTGTGGCGTGTTGATGTACTGGTTGCATCGTGCTTGCCATGTGAGTATCTCTGGGAAATTGTGACCGCTGGTTTTTTAAGATTTTTGTCTATTCCACTGGATTCTTTGGGGCGTTTTCGAACGTTGGAGGCTGCAGGCCTTCCACCTGCTCCTCTTACCTTGCTTGCCCAACTGCTCCCAGACATGGGCGCAGACTAATCTCCTCTATGATATTATTAAACTAGATTCAGTCTTGAACTTAGGTTGCAAAAGTGTTTGCAACAAGAAAGAAAAGTTAAGCGGCCCTGATTTTAACATTATCATTTTGCTTTAAGGCTACAATTATCACATGCAATTAGTGTGAAAGTACAACAAATCTAACCTCATTATCCAAATGGCTACTTGATCATAAGAATACTTGAGGTCCTTTAGTATATTTACCTCCATTTTGGAAGGAATTTCTCTCTACATATGTTATCCAATAAGTGGCAAATTATAAAAGAACATGGACAATCATGGAAAGGTGGTGGCCCAAAGCCAAAAGAATTACACACTTTCATGTGCTGAAAAACCTGTTAACAAAACCTCATTAGAGGATAAAGAGAATCAGCCAATTCAACCTGAGCTAGTTCAAAGATCAGACTCAAGCTCAAGCGTAATTAAATTAAAAGGAGATTGGTTGCACTGTTTCAATTCTCTTCTTTAGCCTTGCTACCAGATTAATAATTGGAAAGTATACTGTTGTGTTTATCACATCTATGTCAGAGCATATTCATAAAAAGATTCATTTGTCTTTTGTAGTGTTTTGTCATCTCTAAAAATAGGTTCTTCAAGTGTGCAAATGCAAAGACCACATGGAAACATGCTAACACTTTAATTGCAAACAAAATGATTACAATTCAACAATTGACATTTTTCAAATGGTACTTATAAAGTGGAGTATCAGAAGTAACACCTATTGTCCGCTTAATTATCCTCTCATTGGTCTTGTGGTATGTACACTCATCTGTAATAGCACGCTTTCATCAATATGTTATATTATCTAATGAGACTTTCAATTGCTTCTTTTAAAGGCATCACAAACATCCTTAGAGTGATTTATTTGGGCAGCATTTTACTAGTAACATCGGAAAAGGAGATAATTACTTGGGATTAGTTTCCATTTTTTGGGTACCTCTTTCAAAACTCAGACATGTCTTAATGTCTCTCATGATACTTCAGAAGCACTACAGGATACCTCAAATGATGTGCCACTTGTGCCTATCCTACCTGAGCCTCCACCTTAGGGTTTTTAACTTTAACCCTCACACTTAAAACCTATTTTTTCTTTTCGTTTTTTTAGGCCAAGCAGTCTAAAAGGTCTTCTGTTACCCTGTTCTTGAATAAAACATATTTATATGTATACAATGATTTTTGTCCTTCCAGGACTTAGTGCTTTAACCTGCCCATATCCACCCAACTCGCCCCATCTTTTCTCCCTAACTAAATACACTATTCAATTTTTATCTCTGTGTCGACTACAGGCGATTATTCCCATATGCTGACAAAGCAATAATCAAACTAGCCACCACTCCCTTCACGCTGACTAGCTTTATCAATTTCCTCCCTTTTAAGGGCTATTTTGACATAGGATTCTAAACGGAGGAGGACGCTGCAGCGGCGGCGTTGACTCCTCTTTTTTATAAAAAAAACCCCCCATCCCTATTACCCAAACTTGTCTCCTTGATGAAACCACATTGATGGTGTCATTTGCCAATCTCCCTTCGCATTTCCCGCCTTAAATTTTGTATAATGAGTTGATGTTGGGGCTTTTGGCTTATGTCACTCAGTCCAACCTATTATTCAACATTTCTTCTTGTGCAGAGCGCCTTGCTTTCCCTTAAGCCACCGCCACCATCATCCCAAATTAACTCTGTCATTTCCATCATCCCCCACGTGCATTTTTTTTTTTTTTTTTTTTTTTTTTTTTTCTTGGATTGCTGCAGCGCCGGAGCATTTCTTTGGGCTCATGCCAATAACGGTTGACAGATTTATCCCCTCTGTTTTGAGCTTGACCGCTCTAAAAGGTCCTGCACCATGCCGTATCACCTGTTACTATTTCTGAACCCTTTAACAGCGGTACTGAATTGGGCGTTTTGTTGCTCCCTCCCACTTAACATTCTCACTAATTAGCAAATGAGGGAAAACACCCACCAAAACATCTAGCCACACTCACCACCCTGGGCTAAGTCTGACCAATGATAGTCATGATTGGACCAACCTACATACCCAAGAACCCATCCATTCGCCTACTACCACCTACCCAAATTCTGCATCCACTATTCTTGTTAACCAAAACCCTTAGGACCTATTAAATGAAGTCAATTAGTCGGGTAAAATTGTCACAAATGAGGATGATGATTCTGGTGAAAATTCCTGGATGAATATGAATGTACTGAATTTTATAGTTCTGATTTTGATAAAACCTCCCCCCAGACGCTATTCTCCTAAACCCAATGCTATCCCTTTCAAAAGTGACCATCAGCTTGCTTTAGCAGTGGTGGTCTCATCCCCTTGCCACCATCTTCACAAAGCAGTGGTACAATCAGTTGATCAATTCCATGAAGGGCTGAGCACAATCAACTACCCCCTGTTTTCCCCAAAGTAGCACAGGAGGTAATCACCAAAGTGACCAATGCTGCCAATGACGCTGTCTTACATGTTGCAGAACAAGTAGCATTCAAACCACCCACTAAAATCACCTGTCGAAATATAGCCAGTTTAACCTAACTCTTGGATGCCTGCCTTCAGGCTGAACATAATATTGTGGAGTTAATTGAGGCTGCCTTCCAAGCTGATCTTGATATAAGTAACCATTATTTTACGTTTTTCTAACCCCATCACAATGATGCCCCAAAGCCCTTGCTCTCAGCTTTTTTCCGCTTCTACAACCAATATGCATCTTCCACAAAGCCTTCTCCTGAAGAAGAGCAGCCTAACCCTCCCTCCCTATCTGCCATGGTGGGTTAGCGGCACTCCACTCCCTACCTGGTTTAAAGCTTTATCTTATTTTGTCACCCGTTTGTTTTGTATTTTATTGCAATGAATTGGTAATTTTCGTCTCCTGGTTGGTGTTCCTCAATAAATTTAATACATTGGTTTTTATTTATATTAAGATGTACTCTTTTGTTGGCTCATATATATTTTGGGCAAAGCGTTAAAAAAAACTATATAAGAATTCTATTTCTCATCTAAGATGATTACCACTATCAATCCTTCAAGGTAATAGTATATTTTAAGTGTATTAATTGTAAGCTTAAGTTGTCACCTCCCTAGGCTCTTGATAAAAAGAACAGTAGCAATCCATATCATAAACCCCAACTTGATAGCAGTGAAAATGTACTCAATCAATTATGTGTTCACTTAGTAAGAGAGACAAGATAGTTACAAACAATTATTTCCAAAGTTATGGATCTCTACCATATTAAAGAACTCATCTGAGCCTATCTAAGCTGACCCTTTTTATAAAGTTTAAAACCTTAGCTTATACTATATCATCTTAACATGAGGCAAGCCGAAAATAACTTGATAATTTATGGTCTGACAATATTTTCATTTTATAAATCTGGGTTAGATATGCATCACTGATGTAGCCCAAGGTACACTCTATTTAAAACAATGTTATATTCAATAAACTTTTATTTCTAATTTTTTTCTTTAGCTCTTCACATGTTTTACCACCTAGGGAATTAAACCATCAAGTTACCACACACCATTCAAAATATCAGAAACTGATAAAATAAGTTTATATTTCTATAAAGTTCTTGGATAAATAAAAATAGACCATGTCAATTGTTATAATAGAAATACCAACTAATCAGTACTGAATTCAGTTTTTGAGTTATATAACCTGTTGTTTGGAAAGCAAGCCCATGATTAAATGAAATAGGGATCATTATCTAACATAGAGTCTTACTTATCTTATCTTATTTCATTTTGCTGATTAGATAAGGTACCTTTATAGGTGCTAGATAAAGGCCCTCTTTATTTTATAACCTGGACTTATCATACACTTCCAAGTTTGATTTTTTTTAGTACTAGATGGCAAGTTTGATTTTACCACTGGTAAAACCTTAGAAGCTGCCCCTCCGACATTGGACACCAATATAATCAACTATGTCCCAGTTTAAACTGACTCTCCTTGCCAACCTTTTCTAAATAATTTACGTGTTATGTCATAAACTCAAATAAAATGGACCTCCTCCTTGTAAATCTCATATTATTACTAAATGATATCCATTTCTTAGATTAAAGCGCAGATCATGATACCAAAATTTATACAATTAAGTATCATTTGAGATTATTCTGCATGTCGCTATATATGACTCTTGATATAGCGAATTGCTAACTTAGCATAGATTAATTCACAAATTTGCAGAAACCCAGCTTGCTTAAGGTTATTCATTATATTTGGCACTTCTGCAGTTTTCTCTACAATAAACTTTCATCTTTCCTTTTTGCTCTCTGAACATCAGAACTATTATAATATATGCTCAGTTTTTCTATACTAGTCATTTATCTAATGAGATACAATTTCTAGTGATAATTTGATTGTTAAAATCTGGCTTTGTTGATAATCAATTACTGAAGTTAACTGCACAGGTTTGGTTATGTACATGATTTGCGTCGCTTGATAGTATCATTAAATGGGTGATAATAGTATGAAGACTATTATCCAAGTTGATACATAAACCCAATTGATTAGTGGTCCAACGCTAAACTTGGATGATCCACAAAATACTATTATGTTGACAATTAGGGACTTCTTCCCTATCACGGCTGAACTTAATTCACACTCAGAATCAGAGGTTCCTGGGAGTTAGTTCCCATCACGCTGAGCCAGCGTAAATCTGCTGTAAAGGTCTTTTTCTCTTCAAAGGATAACCAATTCTTACTTTTTATCACACAAAAGAGTCAACAAATATTGTAGTACAACAATAATAAACTGAAGATGTGTAAAACTTATTTATGCTATTTTAATCTGCTTAATAATAAAATTACTAGGGAATTTATAGGGGAATTTTCGCCCAACTCCTTGGTTGGCGCCTCAGCCTTAAAATGGCAGCTGATGCAGTTGAATTTCCCTTCTGAGTCTCTTCTGGTGATGGTCTTCTATATCATGCTAATAATTCCTCTGTTGGATATCTCTTAGACCTGAAATTGGAAAGAGCCAGAAAATGTGTCCATCTTGTTACCGCTTGATCATAACAAACCAACCACACTCAGCTAGTGACCTGATTAAGTAATACTACTCTTTACCCATTATAGCAAGTTGTGACTAAAATGAAATATTTTCTAATTGCAGGTGCATCACTCGCCTCACAACTGCTGATTAAATTCTCAGTCACTTAGTGATGAAACTTTACCAATCCCTATTGGTGCACCTTATAGTTAATCAACAATCAACTCTCAGAAGCCTCAATTTCGTTGGAAACTCTGCCCAAAGAGATCTTAAGCATTCACATGGATAGGTCACAATAGATCCAAACCCAGAAAATTACCCAAAAACCCGTGGACAATATTGAGCCAAAGTCAAAAGCAAACAATGTTAGATCCATTCACTAGCAAGACTTATCCCCTAGAGATCCAGCAGATAACCTAGGAACCTGGAAAGGTGGGCAAATTTCACAACACTGATAGAAGTTTCTTAGCACTTTTACTTAACTCACATGCAGCACTGCCAATTTACTTATTTGCCCAAACAAAATTTGTTATTGTCTCACATATTCATGTGGCAATCTTGAATAACTAGTGTTTTCTCAATAGATTTCAGTAAATTTACAACAAAAGATACTGGCATCAAAAAAATCATGTAGTGCAAAAAGACCAACAGTATTTATAAATATTTAGTTATTTATAATCTTCAATCCATTTAGCCTAAAGTAAACTTCTAAAAATATAATTTCAATGACTATAGTAAAATTTGATAGCCAAAAACACAGCTTTAAATTAACTCCTGGTATAGGAAAAGTTTTCTAGTCTTGTTGGGCCCAGAAGGCCGACTTGGCCTCCCAGTCCTACTAAAGAGATATGTAGTGATAGTCATATCAGATCCTCAGACTCCCTAAGCTCACAAGATTCAGAAGTTCCTGCAGGATCTTCCAAAACTGCTGAGCCTCTGAGGGTCATCTATGCTTTTAAATTCTTAATCCTTCCGGATCTCCTGGGATTACTATATCACATGGACTCCCAGGTACTTTTTAGGTGCCTCATTATATGCCGTTGATGAATAAAACTGGGTCTTTAGAGGAAAAGCTAAAGTTTATGAAGTTATAAAATGAATAATATTGCATCCATATATCATTTTGATCGCTATGAAAACCATTAGTCAAACCTTACCCAATATTTTATTATATGAAGTTGCTATAATAACAAATTCATTTGTAGAAAGTTGGTCATAGTTAAGTTACACTATAAGAAGCTATAATCTTTGATCAGAACTTTTCTAAGCCAGTAGAGTAAAGATCCCCATGATGAACAAACACGCTCTACTTGGGATAAATTACATCAAAAAAATTGAATAATTGTTGGCAAACAATGGAGCCTCACTAAAGACGACTGTAACTTTTTAATATTATATAACAACAAGGCTCTTCCAACTATGTATCCTGAAACTGGTGTTTCTAAACCAGCTGAGTATCCTGCTGCTATCCATGTAACAAGCTCTCCCATTAACCCTGGTATTAACATTCCTACAAGGAAAATTTTCCCCTAGGAAAGAGAACATCATCTCTCCCCTATATTTTTATGCAAGAGCAAAGGTATAATGTAGAAAAGTAAAAGACTATGCACATTTTTTTAATTAAGTTGTCTCACTTAAGATAATTATTTTCCTAATACATAATGAGCTAAACTTTGGTATAAGTTAAGGCGGCTCTAAATATATTGTCCTCCAGGAACTAAAAATTACTAATAATAAACTGGATTGATAAAAAGCTGTAGTAAGGCGAGTCTATAAAATCATCCTATAATATATTGTGGCACTTACGATTTTAACACAACTTGCCAGAGAACTACTTCTGTGCTCAACAAAGCCTCACTTCAACTACTTAATGTTGGACCTCGCAAAAGCTAATCAAAAAATTAACAGATTAATTTATCTAATATGATGACAGTAAGTGAGCTTTGATGACGTCTGGAGTGTTTTTCTGTGAAAAATAGCTCCTGATAACCCATGTATTTAGGCGCCCACAAAATTCAAAGGATCCCAATCTTGGGTTTCTACTGATTTTTACTCCAACTGCTGGTGTTTTCTGATAAAAAACAATATAAACATGGTTTTTCATTCAGTTTTTAGATTTTAGTTTTTAGCTAGGGGTTTCTTCATAAGCATTGCGCTTATTAAAGAGTCCCCCGCCATTCTTGCTAGCTATTTCTGTATAAGGCTCAGACCATGTAACCTGTAACCAAATCACTTTATTTGGCGATATCACTTCTGTATTCTCTTCTTTGTCTTCCAAAAGCGAGCTTTATATACAAATATGCGCAAAAGCTTTCTCTCCCATATTCTTTCAGCTTGTTGGCCATAGCTCGCCTTCTTGTGAGTTTGACATGCTGTATAGAGGATCTGCTCCACTCAGATTAGACACCAAGCAACCTTTTTGAAGAGACATGATCATCTTCACTGTAGACATCCTCTTCTGGTGCTACCTGATGTAGCATCAATTTCTTATTAAACTGTTCACACCCATGAAGAAAAACTTATGGACAATCTCTTAAATGTTCTCTTTTATTTAACTGAGGCGAGCTGACCAGGGGACAGGCATTACCAAAAGAAAGAAATAAATGTTCTCTTATACGTTGGCCACTTCAATACACAACAGAATCTATTCCAACCACTTCCTTGGCAGCTTGGCTCCAAGGTATCCATGCAAACAGGTGTCCTGAATCTCCAGAGCAGACCTCAGACTGGTTACTGTATTCTTCTCAACCACTTATACCATACTGGTTACTGGAGATTAGATAACCTAAACCAATATAAGTAAAACTAAAAGTATAGACTGAGATTATGTGAGAAAATTTTTATTGATGTAAATTGAATTATTTTTATCTTTTGTAAAAATTCAAGATATGAAATAAAGGTAAATTTATAGTATAATGGGAGTGGTGTTAACAATATTGTAGGGTCTTCAAAAACTTGGTATGATTTTTCTTAATTTTTATCTTGGTGGCGACATCCATTTTGTTTAATGCTTTAATATGCAAGCTCAATATCACACTAGAAATACCAACGTCAGGATTTTTGGTGGCCCCTTGATCAATACCCACTTCTGTATCTGGGGCTGCAGTACCTCTTCTGATAATTACTTTATAGTTCAATTTGACTATATGATGAACTTCTTAGGTTTAATAGATAGTCCTACTCTGATGCGCCTTGCTTCAGGGTTTTGGTTGACTCTCAGAATTGGCTGACTTACTTTTATGGGCAATATTTTAATGGAATGTTTAATTGCTTATGTTGAGTTAATTCGTCTCAGTTATTCCTTTGTAGTTGACCAATTGCAAAATATTTGGGCCCTAGGGTATAAAATGGGGCCAAATTGTATAAACTTTGACGGCGTCATTGTAGTTGTCTTTATATTGAAAATCTCTTTGTTCAGTGGGTATCAAATTATTGCGCATGGCGTCATCTCAACTGAAGGATAAAAATTTTTGGGAAGTCTTATCTATAAAAGGGGCTGATTTGCTATATCTGAGGCCCACTTGATTAGTTAAATTTTGGGGTGTTGATGCACTGGCTGGGTTATTAACAAAAGAAAGGAATTACTATCCAATCCACTTCATGATATCTTCCATGACACTTCACACTCTCAAAGAAACTGGGGAAAGACCTAAGGTGCCATGAATGTACTCTACTAAAACTAAGTTAGTTTCGTCATCCTGTATTAAATATTTGGCTACTTGTTTAGCCAAGATAGTTTCAGGAGCAGTCCAGATGGCTTGTAGTTTCTCTAGATGTCCTCCCTGTAGGTGGCAATACAGTACAATGTCGCCTATGCTGAATTCTGGTAGTTTAGCTTATCAATGACTCATGTTGGCTTTAGGGATAATCTCCTCTATGTTTCTGGAGGCCTTCAATTGTATAATTATTAGTTCATCAGCTAGCTCTTGCTGATAACTTCCAAGAGGAAGGTTTTTTGATCCACGGTAATTTTCAGTGCTAACAGGGTTGGCTATGCTGCTTCTAGCCCATACAGGGCCTTGAATGGTGGTATTTTAGTCACCAAGTGGTGGCTAAGCCTGTAAGCTGACAGCATGGAAGGTAACAGCTGATCTCATTTTGATTTATAGTTGATGATTATCTTCTTTAGTATCCCTCCTAAGGTTCCATTAACGCGCTCCACGCTACCATTGGAAGATAGTTTTTAGAGAGTAATAAACTGTTGCTTCATTCCAAATAAGTCATTTAATTTCCTCACAGCATCTAATATGAAATTCTCGCCATAATCTGAGATAAGGCTTGAGGACATTTGATTCTGGTTATAACTTGTGTGTAAAAACATTGGGCAGCTGATATAGCGGTTTACACCTTGACTACTGAGGATTTAACCCACTTGCTAAAGTATCTGATGGCTACAAGTATAATTTTGCTCAACTAGAGTCAGTTGGAAGCAGTCCCACTACATCAATGGACATTAACTGAACAGGACTGTTGGTGAGATTGGTCTGAACTCAAAACGTTTCTCTAGTGGTCAGAAACTCATGCAAGGTATGCAGAGTTATAAGGCCTGGTAGACTTCAATGGACATGGACTCCCATAAAGCAATCTTTCAGGTAGGCCAACATCTTCTGAAACCGCCCATGGCTGACGTTTTTTTGAGCTTTCAAAGCTACTCCCATCTGGTTGCTTATTCAGATGTATGAGTACCACTTATTATTAATTTTCCTTCTTAAGGTTTCCATCAACATGGCAAATGACTTTTGAGCACCTTATCAATGCAGTTTTCACTTAACACGTTTCATCCTGAAATGCTTCCTCTGGCAGCCTAATTTAGTTCATACAGTCAATCGCTTTATTGGCACTTCTAGTATAAAATGGCAATTATGACTGTCCATAAGCATTGAGTTGGTTGTCACCTGCTCAATAGATATTCTTAAAATAGTATCCTTAGAGAAGTACTGCCCTTCTGGAAAGGCGTCTGTCTAGTTCTTTCATATTCTGCAACCGGTGGAGTGACATGTGATCCATCACGGCCTTAAAGTGTACCTCATACAAATAGGGTTGGAAGTACTCAATGCTCAGATCACCACCAAGCACCCTCTCTGTAACAGTAAAGTTCTTTTTGTCCTTTGTAAACACATTTGAATAGCAATCAAAGGGATGTTCCGCCCCTTCTACATCCATTTGGGCAAGTATTGTTCCAAGCCCAACATCAGGTGCATTGGTGTATAGTTAAAAGCATTTAAAGTCCAGGTAAGCCAGGATTAATGCCTCTATCAATATAGTTTTTAGCTCATCGAAGGCCTGCTCTTTCTTCAGGCCTCATTAAGACTTAGTTTTTTTATCAGCAGGTAGGTGAGGGTTGCAGCCAAGTCACAAAAAAAAGGGATAAACTACCATTAATACCCCACCATCCTGAGTAACTCTTGGATATCCCTGCTGCTCTTGGGAGGCTCCATTACCATGATCGCTTTGACTTTACTGTCCTATGGCTTGATATTGTTGGGACTCATCTTATGCCAAGGAACTCCAATTGCATTTTCAGGAAGGTGCATTTGGTTCACTTCAACTTCAAGTTTGATGCTTTTAGCTGGGTGAAGACTTTGTAGAGGTTTTGAAGATTTGGAAGATTTGGTTGACCATGGTAATATTGTCTAGGTAGATCAGCCACTAGACATTTCAAGACCTTTAAATATTTGGTCCATCGAGCGTTGAAAGGTAGCAGTGGCGTTATATAGCCCCTGCAGCATCCTTGCTGGCTCAAATAACCCTGACTGCTGATAAGAAAGCACTTTTCTTGATCCTCCAGTGATAGGGTTCATCTGCCAGTATCAATGTCCATGTCTACGCAGTAAAATATCTTGACCCTCCCAGGCGTTTCAAGGCATAGTCTATGCGCGGGAGCGAGTAGTAGTATTTATTGGGTAGTTTGTTCAATTGGTGGTAGTCCATTACTACACAGTGAGTCCCATACATCTTGCATACTAGCAATAGTAGATAAGCCCAAGGACGTTTTGATGGTCTGATCAGTCCAGTTTTGTTAATTTGCTTAGTTATTGAGTGATAATGGTATCTTCAGATTTTTGAACTATGGCAGGTTTTAACTTGAATGAAATAGCTGATCCAGTGTTCACTTTGTGGATCTCTCCTTTACAGAGTCCATAGTCGTTAGGTCCAATGCTAAAGTATCCAGAAAATTAGTTAGTACCTCATCTAGTTTATGTGTTGTTTGGGGTCACATCTCCAAATCCTAGTTTGTCAAATTCTCCTACGGCGTATACTGGCTCAATATTATTGCAACTGGTCAGTCGGGCCTGTGCAACATCTTGTCCTTTCAATAATCTATTGGATGGTTTAAAGATTTCCTATTACAATAGTCAACTTTACTGAGTAGTTGGTATCACAAAAGCCAAGTAAAGCCCTTGGCTCCTGTTTGCAGATTACATCGCGTCTGTAAACTCCCAAGATAGAATTCAGCAACATCTTCACGCTGATTAATAGGGTTATCCGTCATTGGTCCCCTGATCTGATATCCATAATTTTCACCAACACTCAGTGGAAGAACTTCTTCTTCACTGACCGTGGAGGGTAGTTGATTTAAACCCTTTTCTTTAAGGATGTAGTATTTAGGGTAAACCAATTAGTCTGTATCTACTAAACAATTTCTTTTCTTTAATGGTTTAGCGTTTTTGTCCTTAAACACCTGAGTCAGTTGGTAGCTCAAAGTACGATGGTACTGGTTATAAAATCGATCTTGACTACAAATTAGCGATAAACTGTGTCCTAAGTAAAAAGTTATAGTGGTTGTTATCCAAGACCACTGCTGGAGCTGTTAAAACCATGCTCCCAAAGTAAAGTAGTAACGCTGAATAGGCTCCTAAATCTCAGGTAACACCAGGTCCAGCTGTTTGATATTTCAAGTTGTTTTCAATGTCAATCATAAACTTTAGTCTCTTCATGAGTTTATGTGACATTATGTTGACAGGAGCCTCCGTGTCCAAAACAGCCAAGACGCAAACTCTCTGGATCACTACTTCCACTATTTAAAAATTCTTCTCAAAAGGGTTTTCAGTCATCAAAACTTCAGATGAAGACTCTTTAAAAAGTTCTAAGGCTTCAGCGCTTGCTGTCATCTTGATGATATCATTGGTATCTAGTTCTAGGTTCTAAGAAGTAGTCATAACCAGCTGCTCTCCTTCTTCATTACAGTTTATGATTTGGTAGATTGGTTTTCTTGATCCAAGTAGGTTTCATCAGAATTATTTCCATCAATTCTGTTTACCTTTAACCTATCAGTCACAGCTACCGCTAGATGCTCTAGCACGTAGTATCCTGCGTTGGATAAGACCTCATCTTTGTGGCCATCTTCACCCACAGTATGTAGATACACCCAGTTCACAGTGTTAGCGTATACTCCTTGGGGATGTCTCCTTTTTTAAAGGCTTTTAAGGAACAAAATTGGTAGAAGTTTCCAGGTTAGTTGAAGTTAGTGCAAGTCAATTTTTGATGGGTAAGGCAATTAACTGGTTTGGGCTTCTTGTCCTTTGTTTATTGCACTTATTGTGAGTGACGTAGACAGCCTTAATGACCTTTCAAGGGAAAGCTCTGAAACTTTATATTTCATTTTGTACATCCCTTCAACATTGAACAATGTTTCATTGAGGGCTTCAGGGACATCACAATTTTGATTGTGAGGGTCATATGCATCTACAAGGAAGGATGCATTTTAAAGAGCTTATTAGGACTGTTTTCGCTGTTGGAAAGCTCATATTTCCCGTCATCCATAATTTCTGAGCTTTAAGATAGAAACAAGCGGTATAGTTTGGTAACGACATATTATTGTCCAACTTCTAAAGTAAGAATTTATGTTTCATGTTTTTATATACCTTGTCCACACCTAGAAATATGAGAGGAGGATGCTCTTTACTTCAGTACATATCTGTCCAAGTCATAAGCTTTCTTTAAAGACCTCCTGATCCTCGCAGCTCATACATCCTTGCATATGTAAAGCTTTTGTCAGTTGCTCGCACCATCAATGCTATCTTTATACATATTAATAAAACCAGAAAAGTTCCTTCTCCCAGTTTATACATGATATTTAAATAAAGATTTGAAGTTTGGGTATTATTCTATAGGTTTAGAACGCATCATGAGCAATGGCGTGACAGTCAGTCTTAGTAGATAAAATTGGTGTCTTTAACTGAGTAGCTGCTCAAGATAAAGTAGGGTCTGGATGTGGCGCAATCCTCAGTTGAGATTTCATCTCATCCATATTCTTGTCAAAGGTGTTAAACATGGAAATGTACTGGTCCCAAATTATATGAAAATTTGTTCATTTGCAAATGTTCAATCCATTCCCATTCTCAAGAAATAAAATTAAAATTATCTTTTTGATGGATGATTCAAGATTCACTGTGGGCAAAGTCCCTCTCCCAATTGGTATAGAGGCAATGGGGGATCTGATAGAAGTTTCCTTGACATGCCTAAGTTGTTATGTAAATCTTATGCTTCTAGTTCCAAGGTTCAAAGCCTTGAATGGATGGCTCTCAATTATCTCGCCAGGCGTTCAGAGGAATCCTCATATGACACGCTTCTGTTAAATTATTATCAAACTGTTCATGAGAGATTTCAATTTCTTCACTCTAGTCTGATGATGTTGCCCCTGTAATGAGCACCACAATCAGCTCATCAGCCCTAGCTCACATAACATGGGAGGCTAACTTACTGTCTAGGTCTTTCGTTCCACACATTATAGACACCAGGCAATATTTTAAAGGTACATGATAGTTTTCACTGCGGAAAACCTCTTTACAGCTACCCAATATAGCATCAAATTCTTATCAAAACTTCTCGCGTAAATACCAAAACTTATATGGACACTCTCTGACATGTTCTTTTCTACATTAGCCACTCCAGGACACATCAAAATACTATCCAAACATCCCTTGGCAGCTCATCTCCAAGGTATCCATGCAAATGAATGTCCTAGTTCTCTAAAGCAGATCAAAGTCTGGCTACTGTATTTTACTTGGATGTTGATCTCATACTGGTTACTGGCAATTAGATCACCTAAACCAATACAAGTAAAACAAAAAAGGATAGACTGAGATATATGTGAAACATTTTTATTAAGGTAAAATTAAAGTTGTCGTGATTTTGAGAAGATGGAATCCTCCAATGATTTAGCGTTATTTGGAATGATATAGCCAATCCTGGTGGAATGGTTTATTTTTGAATTTCATGGTATTTAGTTCGATTGCTGGTTAGTTGCTCTCCAATTTGGGTTGAGCCAAAATTAGTATTCCACCAAGTTGGTATTTAGGTTCAAGTGAGGCTAATCGGTGGCCCCAAATTAGTAGAAGGATCACTGGTGACTAATAGCTGAGGATGATCCAATCCATCAGCAGAATCAGTGGTCAATGCCAACAGCCATCTATGGTCCGTTGTAGGATTTCCAGTGGAAAGCCAATGTATTTGCTTCAGACGTTCACTGCCAGATTATCCAATGTTGGCAGATCCAACAATTATAAGTTCAAGGCGGCCAAGGTTGTTTCCGGTGCCTCATTTATTATTATGATAAGAGGAGAATAGATGTCAGCGAGATGCCAAGATATTCCGAGTCAAAAGTGAGCAACCAAAGTGGTTTCTGGTGCAATTATATCAGCTCAAAGGTCAAATACAAATTTGATGCTTATTTGGATTAATTATTTATATGGTTCACCAGTGACTTAAGGCTGAGGGTGAACCAAAACTAATTTGGACATTGGGAAGGATGGAGAGAGAGGGTCAACGCCAGGGAAGAGATAATGTAGAAGAAGAAGTAAAAGAAGAAGAAGAGAAGTGGTTGGCTGGAAGAACCTGTGGAAGAGCCAATAGGTTGGCGATGGGTGCAGTAGCCCTTTTTAAATAATATAAATACCTGGCGCTTCCCTTTCAATGAATATCTCCCTTTGCCTATTCTACCTTTTGTTATAAGTTTATATTATATTGTTGATTGTAGTTTAGATTAAAGGGGATCCCCAAAATGGCACAGGTGACATGCCAAGGGGTTAGCCGGTGCTGCTAGCCCTGACGCCTAAGGCAAAATGACAAGGGCTGACCAGTCTTCATACTGGTTAGCCTTCCAACTAAAAGAGTCCAAAGTCAATTTTCTGAAAAAAGTATTTTTATACTTCTTATAAAAACCTATTATATTGAATAATGTAATTTGATCATAAAATGGGAGTGGGAGTTGGTGATACTGTAGGGACTTCAAAACCCAGGAAAGTCTCTTGGTCTTCTCTTTGGTGGAAGCATTAATTTTTTAATGCTTCAATCTGCGAGATCAAGCTTACAAAGGGACATCCCTGCACCAAGAATTTTAGGTGTCCCCTTGCTCAAAACCTGCTTCTGGTTCTGGGGCAGCATTAACTCTTCTGGTAGTTAATTTGTTGACAAATTTGACAGTATGCTGCTTTTCTTGAGATTCATCAATGTCACTATTTTGTGCACCTTGCAACAGGGTCTCAGTCAGTACTAAAAATTGGCTGACTTTTTGGGTAATATTATGATGGAAGGGTATAATCACTTCCATTGGGGTAAATCATCTTGGTCATTCCTTTGTCACTGGCCAATTGCAAATCACTTTAAACCCCCAAGAATATAACATAGGTTAAATTTAAATAGCCTTTTAGCAACGTTGTTGGCGTCATCTTCATACTGAAAATGAACTTGGTCAGCGGGCATCAAGTTACTATATGTGACGTAATCTCAACTGGAAGGGTATATTTTTTGGGAAGACAAAATCTATAAAAGGGGTTGATTTCCTATATCTAAGACTCAAACTTGATTGTCTAAATTTTGCGGTGTTGGTGCACTGGTGATGTTCCTTCCATAGGGCGAGGAATTAATCTCCAGTCCATTCATGGTACCTTCCACAAAATCAATATAAATCATGAGCTGTTAGAAATATGTTGCTCTTAAGACGCCCTAGTAACTGTTGGTAGGAATTTCTAATCTTTAGCTTTTGTAATTAGGGAGAGAGGTATTAATAATAAAAATACTACCTGTACCTAATATAATGGAAACCTTACATGTCTAAACTTGGATAAATATTGGGCTAAATAAGAAAATTAATAGTCCACACAAAAAGTGAGGCTCCTAATTATAAAACTTAAATATGCCTCAACTTCACTATACTTAGGAGACTTATAGTGGTAATATGTGTTTTAGTTAGACGCATAGAAATGCTGAACATGCCTTTAGTTCTAATTCAAAAAATATGATTTGACACAATTATATATGTCTAACGTTTCCTATCCCACTCAAAATATAATTTTTTTTCTCAAACCCCAATCAATTTCTGACTTTCGATGTATTCTCTTTTTGTGTGAAGTCCACCTCAATTTTCAAAATCATTACCTAAGTTATAGTAGTTTTATAAAAAAAGACTTTCTCTATATAGACAATGTCTTGTCAGTTGTTATTCTTTCTTTAATGACTAAAAAATATTTGGCTGCTCCAGATTTAAAGCATAACATTAAATATGGGACTGTAGGGCATTTAAATGTGGTCCATTAGAGCATACTCCTCTTAAGTAATCAAGTTTAATAATTTGATTTAAGCAGTCCTAAAGTAGTTTAGATATTATAAGCTACAATCTGCTTGGACCAAATTTATAGCTGAATATAATAGAAGTATTAATTTGCTAAAATATTACTATACTCTAAAAATTGTGTTTTCTCATAGTACATAAACTTAAATTGTTTATCATCTCACCAATATGTTAACCAGTTTTGTAAAACTTCCGCTATTCAAAGTATCAAACAAAGTGCAATGGGACATGAAATTAAGATCTCACCTATGATGTTAGATGCCAGCTTGGTTATGACATTATTTACCAAAGGTGACTATTACCCCTACTAAGTCAAGTAATTATATCTAAAAATCTCATAAATGTAAAGGACTTACTATGTGAAGTTTGACTTGAGGGACTTTTGTTATGATAAATCCTCCCCTGCTTAGGACTTCTTGACTACAACTATAATATTACTATCTCTATTCTCATAGTCATTTTATCTAAAAATTCTAGATTATAAATGGAAACAATTACTTTATTTACTAAACTGTCGCCAGTTTCTAAGGTCATTTTTTCAGTACCTTGGCTCAGTAAAAGACTTTAGACTATAAGATACTTCTATAATTTGGACCTCAGCTATAGCATATAGGTAACCCTTTACTAGATTAAAGGATTAGATTATAAAAGTATTGTATATGTATGGTGTTATTTATTAAATGGGCTTATAATTTTATGACGTTGAGAGTTGTGTGACTGAAGAGACCCCATCATCTAAGTCTAGATCTACTTTAAATCTAAGGTTAAAGAGCCCTAAGTTTCTCATGTAGATACAACAGTTAGATATATAGGATTGTAAAGCCCATCGCAGAGGCCCTAGTCCTTTTATTTGTGATAATTGTAAATAGATGGATGACACTGAGTGGTAATGATTACGCCAAATGAATTACTAAAAATTATAAGGATAGTTGTGAATTCTACAGTTTCGATGCTTCCTATTGTTTAATGGGGCCCAGCAGTTCTGAAACTGACCAAGGAGGATGATTTCGGTTTTGGAGGCGTTCAGTGCCGCATTGCTTACCCGGGAATATTCCTGGATGAGGGCTTCAAGCGCACGTGCATCTTTGTTATTAGAAACCCCCACCACGCAATCATCTGCAAATGCCATCATCTTGACTGGGGTTTGGCCTGGCACATAGACCCCAGTGAGTTGGGCATTCACATTTCGCAGTAGTGGGTCAAGGCTGAAGTTGTATAAGAGTGGGCTCAGGGGGTCCCCTTGTCGCAGGCCCCTTTGAGGATGGACTACTTCCATTAGGAAAACTGGGCCGCGCACAGCCATTGTTGCAGATTCCGTGAGCAGCATCACCCAGTTGATGAAGCGGGGAGGTAGGTGGAATTGTTGGAGGCAGGCCCTAAGGTATTCCCAGTTTACTCTATCATAGGCCTTTTGTTGGTCCAAGAATACAAGTGCCCCAGAGGCTGTGGACTGACACACATTAGCCACAGAGTGCACGTTATCCCAAATCGACCTTCTGGGGATGAAACTGAATTGTTCTGGAGAGATGGTGGCAGATGCTACAGTCCCTAAACGGTTAGCCATGATTTTTGTTAAAATTTTGGTATCTGTATTTGTTAGAGAAATGGGGCGCCAGTTGGCTAAGTCTAGCCTATCCCCTTTCTTGAAGAGTGTGACTGTAAAAGCCTCATGTCCTCCTGGTAGGAGGCGCGTTTCCAACAGGCTTTGGTTGAGTGAGGCTAGCAGCAATGGGGATATATATTTAAAATATTTTTGTAGAACTCATATGGAATGCCATCTGGGCCTGGGCATTTTTGGTTTGGTGCACCTGCGAATGGTAGTCTATAATTCATTTGGAGTAATTAAATTCATTATTTCCGGGTATCGGAAAATGGTGCAGATATGAGCTCTGTCAAGAAATTCCACCATTTTGGCCAGCTGAATTGGTTCAGCTCGGTATAACTCAGAGTAATATCTTTGCGTTTCAATTGCCACTTCGGCCAGTGTGTCCACAATAGAATTATCCGATCTTTGCACCTGTGTGCAGGCCACACTCTGGCGTGGTGCAAAAAATTTTTGAAGAAGTATGCGGTGCACTTGTCGCCTTTAGTGATGCGTGTGGCCCTGTATTGGACACAAACCCGATGTTTGTGTTGCCATTCAAGTGCGTTGAGGTGGGCTGCTGCCTCCGCCCACTTCTGGCCCCATGCAGGGCTATATCCTGAGGCTAGAATGTTGGACTCCAAGTGGGCCAATTCTGCCAGCGCACGCAATATAACTGCCGATGTGGCTCATGAGCGTCTGGATGAGAGATGGCGATAGTGACAGATGGTGTCTTCTTTGAAAGTTGCCCATGTGGAAATGGGGTCCGCGCAAAATGGTGCAACAAACAATTTTGCCAAAGTTGCCTCTTCCACCCACATGGAAAATCCTGGTGACACAAGCTCTGAGGGGCGGATTTTGCACCAATGTGGGGCCTTTGCAACTATGACGGGTAAGTGGTATGTTATTGAGACCAGTCAGTGGTCAGAGAATTCCATTTTCGTTGTTTTGAAGTGGGAGATGTGGGGTTGGAATTTTGCCGGCGCTAGAATAAGGTCAATGTGGGTCATAGGCCTTAATTGGCTGTTGTGGACGTGGGGACGCATCATATTTTCAAGCAGTGGGGCATGTCATGGCAGCGCATCCATTAACCCAAGGGTGGCTTTTAGAACGCGTAGTTCTATGTGACCCTGTGGGGCGTGGGGTGAGGGCAGCCACCGGTCCATTGGTGAGGTTAGCCAACAGTTCATGTCACCAATTGGGAAAGAATCGGGGGGGTAGTGGGAGGGATTTGACCGGACGAGAAAAATTCCCGACGCTCTTGTGCACCGTTTGGGGCATAAATGTTGACAATTGTGTGTGCAACATCGGCTCATGAGAAGGTGACAACGAGCACTCGGTCATTTAGGAATGTTTCTGAAGATGTAAATTTGAAAAAATTGTTTTTCCAAATTAGCACCCCACAGTGCTTTGACCAAAAGGATAGGGATGGTAGAAGCATTATTTTCCAAGCATCCTTGGAACCTCGTGGACAGTGGGTTTCCTGGATGGCCAGGATATCCACGGGTAAATTATTTTGTAAAAAACTCAGTTTCCTAGCCCGGGATGGGGAGGCCTTGAGTCCGGCGATATTCAGCATCTCTAGAGTGAAGGTTTCCCCCATCGCACCTTAGGTGTGAGGGGGTCGGCCCCTGGCCCACCAGCCTCTTCCAGGTCCCCATGGGCTTTCACAGCAGCGCGGGTATTAGCAGCAACACTATTAGGGTTTTTGTTAATTTTTGTGGAAAGAGTCACGTTGGCTTTGGCCTTCGCTTTTTGTTTTCCTGACGTCGGACAAATTTTTTGCGGTGCGGATAAGTTTGGTGCACCGTTGAGTGGGGCAAAAAAAATTTTTTTTGGTTGGGATAGGTCCCAAGTCAGTTTCAACTGGGGCTTGGGTGCAGCAATTGGGTGAGATTGAATCTCCCATCGGATCCTCAGATTGAGTGGCCCATTTGGCTTGGGCCTCCCAATCTGATTGGGTGATGGATTCTCGAGTTGCTTCCGCCGCGAAGGTCTCCATGTCCTCCTGGCGTTGTGAGTGTGGGATGGTGGTGGTGACCTTAGCCGCTTCCTTGGCCGCAGTCCTACGGGCCTGCTTTGCCTTCTTCTGCTCCTGCGGGGAGATGGGCTTTACCAATAGGTAGCAGCCTTGTGCTCCCCACGAGAAAGCCTCTTTGGTGCTTGTGGTTGGTTTGTAGTGCGCCTCTCCACTGGCCATGGCCGCTGAGGGGTGCTCTTGGAGTGTAACGCCCTCTTTGATGGGGCATGCATGTGCCTTATGGCTGAATGCATCACAGTGGGTGCAAATGGGGGGCGCGCTGTCCACGGTTACCCGGAATGGGTGGGTGGTGTGCCCTGTGATGTCAATAAAGGTGGAGTGTGGGATCTGGGTTAGGTCCTTCGTGATCTCCTCAGTTGGGGTCAGAATTGCGATGGCTTTGCTGGTGCACAGGTGTGGCATCAGCGTGAAATGTTGCATTTTGAAAGATTGTATTTCACCATATATGGCGAGACCATCTTTCAGGTGTTGCTCCAAAATGTCACGTTTTACCATAGTAGGCAAAAAGTCAAACGTGAGGAAAATTTGGTTTGATTTTGTCCATCTGGTGCATTTAGTTTCGACGACCCATTGCCCTTTGGGGAGGTTGACCACTACGCGCACCGCTGCAGCCTCATCTGCTGCTATTTTGCTTTCAAAACCTAGGTCCAGCCAACCGCGCGACATGGAGTGAGGTGCAACGTACACCGCGGTCAGGAAAATTTTGTGTACATCTTCACAAAATTTTTCCCATAGGGCCATTTTTTGGATGTCCAGATACACATGGACTCCGAATTCCACCGACGAAAGTGGCTGGGAATGTGGCATGTTGATATACTGGTTGCATTGTGCTTGCCATGCGAGTATCTCCGGGGAAATTGTGACTGCCAGTTTTTTTAGATTTTTTTCTTTTCTGCCGGATTCTCCGGGGCGTTTTCAAATGTTAGAGGCCGCGGGCCTTCCACCTGCTCCTCTTGCCTTGCTTGCCCAACTGCTCCCAGACATGGGCGCAGACTAATCCCCTCTATGAGATTATCAAACTAGATTTAGTCTTGAATTGAATGGGTTGCAAAAGTGTTTGCAACGAGAAAGAAAAGTTGCAACATCCATATTAGGACATATGATCCTGATTTAAATTTAACATCAAATTATGAAAAGTATCAAAACTTTTAAAAAGTGTTTCTCACTACAAGGGGCACACAAGTTGTTGTAAAAGTAAAATCATCTTTTGTAAAATGGAGAGCTCTAAGATGGTCTCAATAATGTATCTGGAAGTGTGACTCATTAGTCAGTACTTTAAGATCTGAAATGCCATCAATGCAACCTAAACTTTTATCTTTAGAGTATTATTAAGTTCATAGTACCTATTAAATCAATAACAATATCACCTACATATCAATAATATTTTTGCTACTATCCAACAACTATTGAAAGGTAAATATGCTTCTAGAAGTCAGACTTCCCAAGTTTGATATACTGATGTACCCTCTACTATGAGAGCTTTATATACTTTAGATCAGCTACTAACTACTATATCAGCTAAAGGAGATAATCACTATCTTCATTTCTTTTTAAATCCAGCTTACATCATCTACTCAAAATTATAGGCATACACCATCAGGAAACTTCTAGTTCATTTGGATTAATTCAGGAGTTACATACCATTATGAATACTTTTAAAAAGTTGCCTCTGACTTTGTTTGAGATAACAGAGAAACAATAATGGATAATCGTCGGCTTATTTATGATATTTAAGGCAAATTACTCTTTTTGTTGAAGGATTACCCAATTATTTACACAATTATAACAGTCAACTATTACAATATTATAATACCGAAATTCAGAACATAATCAATCAGCTCAATGTTATTAAAAATTGAAAATTATAATTCTAATTGGCTTAACGGGTATCTTTATTGGAAAATCAACTGCATGAGTTGAAACAATGAGTTACAAGGTTTATCTGTTCAAGATCATAATCAGGGAGGACAAGGCCCTTCTGAAACCTTTGTACCCTTCCCTGATAATGGTACTAGCAGAGTTAACATCATGTCCCTTCTTTTAAATTACGTTTTCAATTTGAAAAATATTTCTAAAGCTATTAAGGTTCAATGGATGAAAGGCCTATGGATCCTGAGCAACCCTAGATGCATTTCTCTTGTGAAATGGACAATTTACATGATTTTACTCAAGTTAGATATAATTGATTAGATAAGTTAGAACAAAGTATGCAGAAATAGTTAATCATGTCAGCAGATTTGAATCTCATCTTGATTCTCAACAACTTGAATTACAAGCACTTCAAAATTAATTTGACTCTAAGTTGGCTTATGATAGCTTTGATTGTTACTGTAGAGAAATCCAAGATGATATTGATCAGCTGACATGATGATCGGATCAAAATATTCATTATAAGTATCCTGAAACCGAAATATCTGCTTCCACACCTAATATGGGTGTTAATATCTCTCTGTTCCTTCTTCTAATAACTTTAAGCCTAGCTTTAAAGAGAAATATGTACTTGGAGATTAAGCGTCACCTCTTTCCTTAATGCTATGAACGCTTATAAAACAAGCAACTTATCAACAAAAAGTTAAACATATTCATCTTTTGTTTAAATAGTGCTGCAAGTTAAATCATGACTCATCACCTTAAAAATGCCAACTTGGGATCAGGTTCAGACTACTCTAGTGCAAAAATTTGGAAGTGATCAGTTGCTTTATAACCAAAAACAAGAGTTTAGCACCATCCAATTAAGAAAAGGAAAAACTATGGCTGAATTTGTTAGTCAATTTTATGCAAGTACCTACCATTTAGTTACAACTAATCATATTACTCTTTATGAAACATTAACTGAAGTTATTTCAGCCTTGGAAGCACAACCTAGTATCGATTACATGTGATTAATCTAAAGAAAACTTTTAACAATATTTGTGTTTTAAAGTGCAGACTTGTCTTTTGGAAACTCATGATAAATTAGAACGAATTTATTACCATAATAGGGGATCAAGAGCTAAACTCCATCTAGATGTAGTAGAAGGAAATGAATGAATGCCGTTATCCCACCAAAATCAGTTGTAGTACCTCTAAATTCTCAAATCATTGTTGAAACAATGGTAAATAAAATATTCCTGAGAGTATTTATTGAAAATAAAGGAGGTTGAAAACCCCTCAGTCAGAGAGATTTTGCCTTGCTCTTAAATCTTGGACCCAGCTTATGTACATTCAATCTACGTACTATTGGCTAACTTGTAAAATAAAGCTCAAACTATAGGACCCAATATACCTATTGCATATGTTCAGATGTTCCCTATCAATAAGGTTGAATCAATCAAGGATCTCGTAAGTCTCCATGAGTTTGAGCTTGAAATTATCCTGAAATTAATGTTGTTAACGTTTCCATTGGAAAGGATTTACCTCAGAAATTTAGTACTCAGGTAGAAAGGTTATTGGATGAGTATGTTGACATATTCTCTTCTGCTACTTATGATTTTAAAAGTTTAAGGGAGAATTAAATAAGGTGAAACTGAAGATTCACCACCCTTCAGTTTTATCCTTATTAAAAAGAGCAAAGCTATGGGTGCTCAAGCAAATACTGAGTTTAGAAAACTATTGAAGCATGGTTACTAGTGATCTCTCGAAGTCCCTGGGCCTCTACACTTCTGTTAGAATGAAAGTAAGATGGATAACTTTAAGTAGTGATGGATTACCAGAGGTTGAATTCAGTTACTAGAAAAGATAGCTATTCCTTACCATTGTTGGAATTCAGGGGACTTGGATGTTCACTGGTGCCTTTTAAAACCCTGGATTTCAACAATAATTGCAGGAGAAGCCACACTCTCTACTGTAAGAATGTATATTTTTAGGGATTTTTTGCAGAACTCTTATAACTAAAATTAAAAACATTTAAATTAAACTAAAGATTGGTTTTTATAAGTTCTTATTAATAATAATCAGAGTTCTAGAATCAAGCCCTCTTAAATCTCAACGCTTAGTATAGAACTGTATTGAGGTTCAAAGTGAGTGAGGCGCAAAATTTGGATAAGTCTAGGAGTAGCCAAATTAGGGATTATGTAGTTTGGACCTATTGGAGCTCTCAAACTTTGCCTCGCTTCAATGGGTTGGCGATGAATGGTCATTTACTGCTATAATCCCATGAGGGAAAGATTTTTAAATTTTATTCAATTGGATGTTGGGACCTCAGAATGATTTCCCTGATTCTGCCGCAGGGTCTGTGAAACTAAAATAACAATAATTGAGCATTTCAGCTGAGATGAGTGAATAAGAGAATTACTTTAATTCAATGGGTTCTATCAAGAATCAGCCAGGATCTAATGAAAAATATTCTTCTCATCAACTTCCAAATAACTCTTATAACACAAACTGGACTTGGAATTGTTTAACATTACCACCTTCAATAGTGGTAGGGGGAGTGTAAAAATTTATAGTATATTAATTGTTTTGGCCAAAAACCCCTATAAACTTATTACTTGCACAGGTTCAGGTTTTTTGAAATTCTTCCATGTTGTATAATAGTTGATATTATTGGTTGATAATAGTATGATGATTATTATCCATAGTTTAATGGAAGTATTAGATCTGGGCCCAATGCTTAGCCAGTATTTCCTCTTAAAATACTTGTGATGTCTTGAAAAGGGACTTATTCCCTCGTACCATCTAGCCTGATCTTCTCTTAGATTCCCATTTATGGTTTCTCTGGTTTGACACACAGTCAGCAGCAATCCCCAATTTGATTCTGCTTCTTCTCTGGATCACCGCTTGGATCCTTACTCTTTTCTTTGAAGAGTCTCCCAATTATTGCACACAACAATAATATCCCTAAGAAAGAATATAACAATTGAATGCTTATAAAGTTTACTTTCTAAGACTCTAGTAAAAGTGATAGTCTGTTCAACACTATAATAATATATGGTAAAAACTATATGGTATCTGCTAAAAAATATATGGTATCTGATAAAAACTACATGTTATCTGGTAAAAACTATAAATCTTTATTGGTGAATTCTAGGGAATTATAGTAGGGGATTTGGCGCCTGACCTTGGTTGACATATCCTCAAAGAAAAGGCAGCTATTGCCACTAAATCACCTATTTTCATCTCAGCATTGATGGTCTTTCCCATCCTGGATTTGATTCCATCATTGGACATCCTCAAGACCTAAAATGGAAAGAGTCAAAAACGTGTCCCTAATGTTTTCTCTTAATCCAAGAGAATCAACCATATTTGGCAAGCAACCTGCTTAGGTAATGCGACTTGTTACTCATTAAGGCAGGTCGCAAACCAACTGATTGATTTGCTAGTTGCAGATGGCATCACTCGCCTCACAACTTACTCTTTAAATTCTTAATCAGCCGGTGATGAAACCTGACCAATCCCAATCAGTACACCTAATAGTTAATAAACTATCAGATGCCCTTATTCTATCAGCAACTCTAACCAATGAGATATTAAGCATTCGTCAAGATCAATCCCCAATGGATCCAACCATGGGAATAGCCTAAAATCCCCCAAACATAGTTACCCCAAACTCAGGGTCAACCAATTTCCAATTACCTCGCATTAGGGAATTATCTCCTAGTGATTCCTGGTAATCTAGCAGGCTGGGAATATGGGAAAAAATCTTAACACATCCCCCCTCTTGCCTAGATTTCCAGCGAGAAAAGGACCAGGGCATGAGAAACTGCTTTGGACACTTGGTCAAATAATTCAATGGTTCAAAAGGTTTACACTCGTCAATACTCAACGCTGCTCAGGACGACCTTCAGCATGCGGCTCTTTCTCATCCTCCTTGTTAACGCCTACTCAGAGTGTGGTCCCCACAATCTTCTGTCATGCTGGGCTGATCAATTTACTTGTAATGCTATTAATCCTAAGATTTGGGTTCCCCCCAGGGTATATGAACCACTGTCATAATTAGGATTATTGGTCCAGTGTCCTTGATTTCCTGATTTTCTCCTTGTCCTCAACAGGAGACTCTTTCCAGCTATGTTTGTTTCATGGCCGAATTAATAAATGTTCATTTATGTTTGTCTTTTTTGTTTTCTTCTCATAATCTCTTGGCTCATATAATTCTTAATTCTTCTCTGGAGAGCTTATCCCATATATTTTGAGATTAATTTTTCTGAAATTGGAGATTAATTAATTTGTAGAGTGCATAATGTTGACTATCATATAAGTCTGACATCCCCCATCTTGTCCAGCTCATATTTCAAATTCCAAGTCATGGTACCAACAGCTGCTCAGAAGTTTGTCCGATCAAGACCTTCAGCTCTTTAAGCAGATGAGTCAGTCTGTGAGACAGAACCTCTTCTACGGTCCTTCCAAGACTAATACTCCTAGGTCGGCACCAGTGGCTAGTCCTTCTGTGGAATTACCAGAAACATTAACCAACCCCACAGAAACTAGGCTAGTGATCATCTCAAATGACTCATGGTTGACTGTTTCTCTGTCATTGATTCCAGAGCTAGATTTTGAGACTCTTCTGTTTTTGCTCCTGTTGACTTTTGGGCTTCGTTTTGATGGCTGGTTCTTCGTCAGGTGTGAAATTCAGGTTCATGTGTCTATAGTATGGGGACAATAGATAGGATGGTGATCAAAACTTAAGCTATGACTTTTTTTAGTAATTAATTCATATACCATGTCGTTTTACTTGGACAAAGGCATGCCGCCCTGATCCCACTGATCCCAAGTAAATTGACTAATACAAAAAGAAAGCACTAAACAAAAAGTTTATAAGTTAAATTATTAACTTAATCCAGTAGTTGAATATATTTTATTAGTGTCAACTTAAGGGTTATTTATAGGGTTCGTTGTTCACCACATCTTACCCAATATGACTTACTTTCAGTGGCACTTAACCATGTAAAAAAGTTTGTAAGAACGTCTACATATACTTTGACTCAAGGCATCATGCTCAGCCTCAGGGTTGGTGTAAATACCGTCATCATTCTTGAGATGGCGTTTCATCATGTCTTCAAAATAGCTGAACCAATTCACTTTCACATGCAATCAGCAGCACATGCCAAGGCGATTCATATCACTAATTAGTAGATAATTTGATCAAAAACTCGACTGACATTACAAACTAATTTTGACATAGACCAACAAAGCCCACGTGCCCAAGTCATTAGTCAAAACTTAATCTAAGTCTGACCTAACCAACAAAGCCCTTGAGCCCATGTTATCATAGTCGAATATAATTAAGTGAAATTGCTAGGCCACAATTCCCAAGTTTAGATATACTTAGGATTCACCTGAACCATAATCGCTGATATCTGATATGATCAAATATCTGACGTTTAGGTCCAGTCAATTACTCAACACTTCCCCTGCCTTGACTGGATATAAGTGGCTGGTACCCTTCTTTTTTAAGTCACAACATCTAACTTTATACATTCCTCAAAGTTGGAATGTTATCTCAATAGCTTTTCCTAAGCCAAAAGGGCCAGCATTCCTGGTGCCAAGCTTTCTTGGGTTTGGCGCATCTCCATAAGGGTAGACTTCTCTGGTTTGATCGCACTCTCCTCTCCCTACCAACAAAGGGGTACCTAATTCTAATGCCAGCGAGGCATCAATTCTATGAAATAAACTCTATGGCTTGCAATTATTATTTTTTTTCTTTTTTACTTTTTATTATTTTTTTTATTTTATATATATATATTTTTTATTTTAATATTATTATTTTTGTTATTCTTTATGATATGAACGAAGGAACTTAGCATGTACTCAATTCACAACCCAGCCACCTTGATCCTTAATGGTATATATGTCTTCAGATGATTTCTCCAAAATGATAAATGGACCCTTCCAGAGCAAGGCTAGCTTGTGCGCGCAGCCTGCGCTATGAGTGTCACAATATACTACTAAATCTCCTTCATTTAACTTAGTCACCATAGCCCATTTGGCATTGTCATAGCTCTTCTGAATAGTTTTTAGACTAATCACGTTTTGATAAGCTTCTGATTTTACAACTTTATTAGGGTCTTTGCTAGTTGCTCAACATAGTTATTTGGGTTAATTGCGTCGGTTGAACTGAGAACTGAATATAATAATGGAGGCAGAGCGGGCTGTCTACCATACAAAAGTTGAAATGGAGAGTGACCTGTGCTGCTGTGGTGTCTGATACTGTACGCAAACATGGTCACACTAATTAAAGTTGCCCATTGCAAAGGCGCCAAGGCAGCATCTTTGCATAAAATGCCGACTAAAGCGCCATTCACTCGCTCTACCATACCATTAGTCTCTGGACGGTATGCGTTGACAACACTCCTTTTATGGACATTAACTCATTCAACCATTGTACCATTTGGGCAGTAAAGTTCGTGCCATTGTCTGTCAAGATCTTCTGGGGGCATCCGTGCTTATAGATAATACTATCCATAATGAACTTGGCAGTAGTTAGAGTCCCGACATCTCAAATTGCTTTCACTCCACCCATTTCATAAGATGGTCAATAGCAACAATTATGTATTTGTTGCCTAGGCTACTAACAGGCAAAGGCCAATTACATCAATTGACACAGTAAGCCAGGTCCAGTTGGGTTTGATCAAATGGTATTTCACATCTGACTTCATAGGCTTTGCAATTTGGCATGAATGAAATTTATTGAGCACATCTTAGATATCAAATCACATGGAATCCCAATAGTAACTGGCTCAAATTAAATCTAGTATCTTGGTCATTCCCCTCATGTCTAACAGCCTTATGTGCTTGTGTGATAATCTCCATTTGGTCAGAAGGTTTTGGTAAGATTTGACGTTATCCATCAGGTTTAAGTTTGCATAGAGCTCTATCTTAATATTTGGTATCAATTAATGCTTTCTTGATCACTTTTTGAACTTTGGGTGGCTCGTCTCCATATGTTTAGTTAATCATTTTTTTATGAAGCTCATCGGCCAAATTGCTCAGGACAGCTACAATGGGAAGTCGCGATAGTCCATCTGCATTTTGATGGGCCACTCCAGCTCTTTGAATAATTTTCTAATTGTACACTTGTAAAAACAGAGCCCAGTGGGTGAACTGTCCTTCAGGTTTCTTGAGATTATGGAGCCATCATAATGAGCTGTGATCCGTTACTACTTGGAACTTGGTACCATGAATGTAAACACAAAATTGTTTACAAGCATAGATGACAGCCAGACATTCTCTTTCAGTTACCGTATAGTTACGCTCATGCTTATTCAGTATCCTGCTGCAATAAGCAACCGGAAGCTCCTCACCATCATCCCCAATCTGTGATAGCACATCACCAATCGCAGTCAACGAGGCGTCAGTTTGTATGATAAAAGGCTTGCTATAATTGGCTATCAGAGGATAGGCGCTGAGCTCATTTTGTTTTTCAAGGCATCGAAGTCTTGTTGGCATTCCTCTGCCCAGCAAAAATGAACTCCTCCTTGTAGTAAGTGGAATAGAGGCTCAGCAATCTTCGCAAATTCTTCCACAGATCTTTTATAGTATCCTCCATGCCTAAGAGCACTTGAGCATCTCTCATACTCATTGGAGGTTGTATATTGTTAATCACCTCCACCTTTTGAGGTTGAGGCCGCAAGCCCTTGGAATCAATGACAAACCTGAGGTATTCCAATTGTTCTTTAAAGAATTGGAATTTTCTAGGTTTTATCTTCAGATTGGCCTTCAACAGATGTTTGAACACTTGCTTGAGGTGCTCCAGATACTCAGAAAATGTTCATGAAAAGACATTGATGTCATCCAGGTACACCAGAACGCAGGACAATTTAAGGTCCTTCAAATTTGTGTCCATTGCGCGCTGAAAGGTTGCTGGTGCATTACACAGCCCCTGTGGCATGCGTGTCAGTTGAAAAAGCCCTTGAGCAGCAATTATCGCGCACTTTTTCTGCTCCTCTGGTGGCAGCTCAATTTGTAAATATCTGGAGATGAGGTCCATTGCGGTAAAGTAATTCGCCCCTCCCAAATGGTCCAGAGCATCATCAATTCTAGGCAACGGATACAAATCCTTTTTTGTAATGGCATTGAGGCGTCGATAATCAATCTCAACTTGATTGCTGCCATCTTTCTTCTTTATAAATTAAAATGGGGGTGGCCCACGGGCTTTTGGATGGCACTATCATTCCGCTTTTCAGCAATTTGTCTAGCTCTTCACTGACTATTGTGTCACTGGCTCTGGGGCGCTGAATTGGCCTCATTCTAATAGGCATATGGTCCCCAGTATCAACAAAATGCTGAACTCCTTTTTCAAAACCTAAGTCTTTGTCATCTTTGGCGAAAATTTCGGAGTATCATTCAAACAACTCTAGTGCTTCATCCTTCTGTTGTTCCAATAATCTGGTAAACAATTCTCAGAATATTACATTATGTGCCCTAAGGGTTTTTGTTGGTAGGCCAAACTTGGATAAGTCACCAAATTTGACAGCTGATATTAACTCATCCCTCAGAAACAGATGCATGAAAGTGACTACTTGATATTTCTTGACCTTTATATTTTGGTTGGTCAAGTTTGCTAGTAAAATGTCAAATTCTCCATGCCACAAAATAAGTATTCCAGGCGCCACACTAGGTTCCACTGGAGAATGATGCCATGAGGATATGACCTCCCCATACAGTCCTTCTGGAATATCCAGTGTGGTCCCAGTTCTCATAACCAGTTGATGGCCTGGAGCTATTGTCACATCCTTATTCACATGTAGAGGTATTCTTCGATTTTCATTTATAACAGTTGGCATGGGGTGGCTTTGATTTCCTCACTGAATATACCCTACTGGTATTATCCCATTGGCATAAGATATATTGATAAAATTTCTATGACAGCTTGTGGGCTTCATATCGTTGTGAGAGTAATAAATTGGAAGCAATTGACCCAATATCATCAAAATGTTTTCCTTTAAATCGCTTGAGATCCCATAGTTCCTTAAAAAACTAGTTTCAATTAATATGTCATAATTGACATTTGGAAGCACTATAACAGGTGCAGCAACTATTAAAGCTCCAAATCGCAGGACCATCTAGTACTAAAAAAAGCTCCAAATCGCAGTGGCAAAGCGCTTTAAGCTCCTTCACTCTTAGTGCTGTTAAGGCCTGTGGTCCCATATTCTTGATGATGGTCAATGTCCAGAGCTATTTTCAATTTCTTAACCAGCTTCATGGAAACAATGTTTACAGGTGCTCCACTATTGACAATAGCTACAACTTTAACCTTGCTGACCAGAATATCCATGTAAGTGCACTCAGAGTAGTAAGACTCAATAGAGTTTACTAAGTGAATATGGGAAGAATCCAGGGAGTTAAGAGTGTGCTTCAGAGTATTTCCAATTCTGGGACATTTATTGATAAATGTGTCAATTGGCATTGCTATAGTGGCCCCTTTCAGGCTTGGGGTATCTGCTGCATTGCTCGGCCCATCAACTGGCATATTCTCAAGTATTTGTTGCACGTAGGGTTTAGCAATTACTTCAGAGACTTCATGTGTGACAACCTTACTCTGGGAGCGAGTCACCACATGTAAGTTTGAGAAATCTTCATTTTATACTAAAATAGAATTGATTTCATTGTCAAATGAGGCCCCGTGGCCATCGTTTTCTTGTTGATCAGGTGGGACTAGTGTCTTAGGCACAATAGAGTGTCCCGCATCTATTATGCTTGTTCTTTTCCCTCCTCCTGCACGGTATTGGGAAGGACTACATTGACATTTTGCTGATGGCATCGGGAATCATAGTGACCTTTATGATTGCAATTAAAGCAAGTAATTTCACTCACTGGCTATGGGTTATCAATCTTCTTATTGGTTTTGAAGGACTTTCCAGCAAAGGCAGCGGTTCCAAATCTGTAACCAGTATTAGGAGGGCCATAATTTTTTGAGCATCTGCGTAAGTAGTCAACCAATTCAGATGTCACTAGGTTTTGCACGAAAGCAGGCAATAGAGTGTTTAATAGATTAGGGTAAGGTTCTACTGCATGCTCTAGTGCAATCTTAGCATCAAAATTGACCATAGCCCATGCGCCTAAGAGAACTTGAGCTTTGCGATAGAATTGTTCCACAAATTCATCAATTGCTTCATCTTTCTTAGAGCTAATGTTCATGAACTTGGATTTTCTGGTTGACATCTGTTCTGGACCTCCAAATTCATGAAGCACAACCTCATTGACTTTGGCATATGTTGGATCTTTGTTAATGTGAGCCATAATCAACTTAATGCTCCACTCATCCAAGCAATTAATCATGGTGGCTGCTTTGTTGCAGTCACTGGCCCCATTCATGGCCATTTCAAAGCGTTTGATGAAGGTGGTAATACTTCCATTCTTGTCAAAGGCCGGCAGGTTTGCTGGTTTATAATTATCGCTTCCCCATTCCTGGATATCATGATTATTTCTAGGTTGACTAGAGCCAGGCGTACTAGGGCGTTGGGGCATCGTATCCTGGTTTGAGGTGATAGGGTTGGCCAAAGCAACCATTTTGCTAGGCAGTTGTTGACGTGGCCCAGCATTTGTTTTGGTAGCTATTTCTGAAACTTCATCCTCATAATATTTGAAAGAATTTCCAGTCAAACGGGTTGTAGCACAATGACAATGCCCGTCATCCAGAGCTCAAATTCACTCATTGATTTTGTTTTTCCAATGGGCATGATTTCAGTTTTTAATTTTGATTTCGCAATTACCTCATTCAGGCTAATAGCTTGTAGCTGCAATGTGGAAATCACTTGGTCCTTTTCTTTTATTGCCTTCTTGCACTGGTTCAATTCTCCATGGAGATTATTGTTTGATTTGTTAATAGCATCAATATCATCATTGAGATCATTGATTTTTCTGGTGTATTCATCCTTCATCTGCGAAACTTGATCCTCAAACGTTGATACTTGTCACCATCTGCGTTCCCATCCATGAGCGCCATTTGTTGACTTTTGGGCTTCATTTTGATGTTTGGTTCTTCGTCAGGTGTGAAATTCAGGTTTGTGCATCATTGTATGGAGACAATACTTAGGATGGTGATTAAAACTTAAGTTATGACTTTTTTGGTAGTACTTAATTCAAATACCCTGTCATATTACTTGGAAGATGGCATGCCACCCTGATCCTATTGATCCCAAGTTAATCAACTAATACAAAAAGAAAGCGTTAAACAAAAAAGTTTATAAGTTAAATTATAAACTTAATCCAGTACTTTAATATATTTTATTAATGTCACTTTTCTTTATTGTTGCAATCACTTTTGTAACCTATTCAATTCAAGACTGAATCTAGTCTGATAATATCACAGAGGAGATTAGTCTGCACCCATGTCAGGGAGCAGTTGGGCAAGAACGGTAAGAGGAGCAGGTGGAAGGCCCGCGGCCTCCAACATATAAAAACGCCCCAAAGAAACTGGCGGAATAGACAAAAATTTTAAAAAAACTGGTGGTCACTATTTCCCCGGAGATACTCACATGGCAAGCACAATGTAACCAGTACATCAATACGCCACAATCCCAGCCACTTTCATTGGTGGAATTTAGAGTCCGCGTGTTTCTGGACATCCAACAAATGGCCTTATAGGAAAAATTTTGTGAAGATGTGCACACAATTTTCCTGACTGTGGTGTACGTCGCACCTCACTCCATGTCATGCAGTTGGCTGGACCTAGGTTTTGAAAGCAAAGAGGCAGCAGATGAGGCTGCGGCGGTGCGCATAGTGGTCAACCTCCCTGAAGGGCAACAGGTCGTAAAAACCAAATGCACCAGATAGACAAAATCAAACCAAATTTTCCTCACATTTATATTTTTGCCTACTACGGTAAAACGTGACATTTTGGAATAACACCTGAAAGATGGTCTCGCCGTATATGGCGAAATACAATCTTTCAAAATGCAACGCTTCATGATGATGCCACACCTGTGCACCGGCAAAGCCATCGCAGTCCTGACCCCAACTGAGGAGATTGTGAAGGACCTAACCCAGATCCTGCACTCCACTTTCATTGATATCACAGGGCATACCACCCACCCATTCGAGGTGACCGTGGACAGTGCGCCCACCATTTTCACCCACTTTGACGCGTTTGGCCATAAGGCACACGCATGCTCCACCAAGGAGGGCGTCACATTCCAAGAGCACCCCTCAGCGGCCATGGCCAGTGGAGAGGCGCACTACGAACCAACCACAAGAACCAAGTAGGCTTTCCCGTGGGGAGCACAAGGCTGCTACCTACTGGTAAAGCCTATCTCCCCACAAGAGCGGAAGAAGGCCAAGCAGGCCTGCAGGGCCGTGGCCAAGGAAGTGGCCAAAGCCATCACCGCTATCCCATACTCACAACGCCAGCAGGACATGGAAACCTTCATGGTGGAAGCAACTTGGGAATCCATCAACCAATCAGATTGGGAAGCCCATGCTGAGTGGGCCACTCAATCCAAGGATCTGATGGGGGATTCAATCTCACCCAATCATTGCACCCAAGCTCTGGTCAAAACTGACTTGGACCCATCCCAACTGAAAAAAAAATTTTGACCCACTCAATGGTGCACTGAACTCATCCACACCGCAAAAAATTCGTCCAATGTCGGGAAAACAAAAAGCAAAGGCTAAAGCCAATGCAACTCTTTCCGCAAAAATTAACAAAAACCCCGATAGCATTGCTGCTAACACCCATGCTGCTGTGAAGGCCCATGGGGATCTAGAGGAGGCTGGTGGGCCTGGGTGCCCACCCCCTCACACCTAAGGTGCAATGGGGGAAACCTTCACTTTAGGGACATTGAATATCGCCAGACTCAAGGCCTCCCTGTCCCAGGCTAGGAAAGTGAGTTTTTTACAACACAATTTACCCGTGGATATCCTGGCCATCCAGGAATCTCACTGTCCATGAGGTTCTGAGGAAGCTTGGAAAACAATTATCCTCCCATCCCTATCCTTTTGGTTGAAGCACTGTGGGGTGCTAATTTGGAAAAATAATTTTTTCAAATTTTTATCTTCAGAAACATTCCTAAATGGCTGAGTTCTCGTTGTCACTTTCTCATGGGCTGATGTAGCGCATGCAATCATCAACATCTATGCCCCAAATGGTGCATGCGAGCGTCAGGAATTTTTTTCATCGGTCAAATCCCTCCTGCTACCCCCAATTCTTTCCTAGTCAGCAACATGAACTGTTGGCTAAATACACCAATGGACCGGTGGCCTTCCTCACCCCACGCCCCCCAGGGTCACGTAGAACTGCGCATTCTAAAGGCCACCCTTGGGTTAATGGATGCGCTGCTGCGACATGCCCTGCTGCTTGAAAACATGATGTGTCCCCACATCCGCAACAGCCAACTAAGGTCCATGTCCCGCATCAACCTTATCCTAACGCCGGCGAAATTCCAACCCCACATCTCCCACCTCAAAACAACAAAAATGGAATTCTCCGACCATCAACTGGTCTCACTAACCTACCACCTACCTGTCACAGCTGCTAAGGCCCCACATTGGTGCAGAAATCCGCCCCTCCAAGCTCGTGTTGCCAGGATTTTCCATGTGGGTGGAAGCGGCAACTTTGGCAAAAAAAATTTTGCACCATTTTGTGCGGACCCCATTTCCACATGGGCAACTTTCAAAGATGACACCATCTGCCACTCTCGCCATCTCTCCTCCAGACGCTCATGAACCACATCGGCAGTCATTTCATGCACTCTGGAGAGTTGGCACACCTGGAGTCCAACATCCCAGCTACCAGATACAGCTCTGCATGGGGCCGGAAGTGGGTGGAGGCAGCCACCCACCTCAACGCACTCAAAAGGCAACACAAACATCGGGTTTGTGTTCAGTACAGGGCCACATGCATCACAAAAGGTGACAAGTGCACCACATATTTCTTTAAAAAAAATTTCGCACCACGCCAGAGCATGGCCTGCACACAGGTGCAAAGATCGGATGATTCCATTGCAGATACATCAGCTGAAGTGGCAATCAAAACACAAAAGTATTACTCTGAGTTGTACCAATCCGATCCAATTCAGCTGGCCGAAGTGGCAGAATTTCTTGACCAAGCCCACATCCGCACCATTTTCTGATACCCAGAAATAATGAATTTGATTGCTCTGACCAATTTATAGACAGCTATTCGTGGTGTGCCAAACCGAAAATGCCTAGGCCCAGATGGCATTCCATATGAGTTCTAAAAAAAGTATTTCAATTATATATCCCCATTGCTGCTAGTCTCACTTAACCAAAGCCTGTTGGAAACGCGCCTCCTACCAGGAGGACATGAGGCCTTTACCGTCACACTCTTCAAAAAAGGGGATAAGCTAGACTTAGCCAACTGGCGCCCCATTTCTAACAAACACAGACACTAAATTTTAACAAAAATCATGGATAACCGTTTAGGGACTGTAGCATCTGCCACCATCTCCCCAGAACAATTCGGTTTCATACCCAGAAGGTCAATTTGGGATAACGTGCACTCTGTGGCTAATGTATGTCAATCCACAGCTTCTGGGGCACTTGTATTCTTGGACCAACAAAAGGCCTATGATAGAGTATACTGGGAATACCTCAGGGCCTGCCTCCATCAATTCTGCCTACCCCCTCGCTTCATCAATTGGGTGATGCTGCTCACAGAATCTGCAACAATGGCAGTACGTGGCTCTGGCTTCCTAACGGAAGTAGTCCACCCTCAAAGGGGCTTGTGACAAGGGGACCCCCTCAGCCCACTCTTATACAACTTCAGCCTTGACCCACTACTGCGAAATGTGAATGCCCAACTCACTGGGGTCCATGTGCCAGGCCAAGCTCCAGTCAAGATAATGGCGTTCGCAGATGATTGTGTGGTTGGGGTGTCTAATAATCAAGATGCACGCGCGCTTGAAGCTCTCATCCAGGAATATTCCCGGGTAAGCAACGCGGCACTGAACGCCTCCGAAACTGAAATCATCCTCCTTGTTCAGTTTCAGAACTGCTGGGCCCCAGCAATTAGTTCCCAACCTGGCCCATCTGCTCGCCCACGTCCACGCCTTACTAACTCAACACACACCGCTCCACTGGTGCTCCCCTTCGTGCCACGTCCTACCACAGGACCAGTGCACCATCTGGGCGTGTGGATGGAGGCAGGCGGATATGCGTCAGCAGTAATGGAGTGCCATATTCTGGACAACGTGATGAAGCGAATCGCCTCTCTCAGAGCCCACCCTACTTCCCTTACTGGCAGGGTTGTTTTAGCCAACTCTATGCTCTTCTCCAAAGTCTGGTTCAGAGCCCACGCCATCCCCTTCTCCCCAAGCTTCTTCAAATCCTTGTATGCCTTGCTGCAAGGATGGCTTTGGTCAGGCCGCCCTCCACCAGTATGGCTAGAGGTCATGTTTGGCCCTCATCATCATGGTGGCATGGGCCTGCTTGACTTCAAAGCTCATGCTGCCAAGATCCTGGGCACCTGGATTGTGGCCATCACCGCCCCTACACTCCCCTCCCAACACTGGTCCCGCGCAGCCCACTCCAACTTCTCCCGCGCCTTGGGCCTCAACAATCCATCAAACCCCCACTCCCTGATGAAATACCTGGCTTCACACCCATCGGCCACAGGTCCTCACGTTACTAAAACCCACTACAAACGAATTATACTCTCCATGCGGAGTGCTGAGTGGAGAATTCATATTAGCGGACATACATCCCAAAGAGGCCGCCCCTCTCCTCAGTTCACACAAGAGGTACAGGGGCTACCCATCCATGATGGCGTGATCCCCATTCGGCCCCATGTCCTATCCAGGGTGGACTACCTGGACATGATGGACATCCCTTACTCCATTGAGACCCAAAAACCTATCTGGAAATACGTACACCATCCTCTGTTGCAGCCTCAAGTCCGCTCCCATGTGTGGCGCTGCCTGAGGCGGGTGTATCGTAAAGCTGAGCGCTCTAACGCTTTACACTCATCCTGTGTCATGTGTGGCCAGTACAGAATGCTGTTCCACCGCCTGGAGAAGTGCCCTACCTCTAAAGTGATATGGCGCGAAGTTCAACGTCTACTGGGCCAGAATCAAACACATTTCTTCAGTCTGTCAAGAGATATGTTTGCTTTATCAATGGCCTCCCCCTTCCCCCTCCCTCCTTGCTCTGGTGGTTGCAATCGCCATGTGGACCATCCACTCGATTGTCTTGGATGCCATCGCAGGCTCCACCCCCACCCTCCCTGAAGCTGTCCACAGATTTCGGTCTCATTTGGTGGACCACTTTCAGGCGTGGATGTTTGGATACCTCCCACCGCGTCACCAACAGCTGGTCTCCTCCTGGTTCCCAGTCTGGCTCATCAAATCAGACCCCTTCCTCCGCACGTGTTCAGTTGTGGCTACGGCCCCTCCACACGCTCCCTCCCCCTCCCCATAAGTGGCGTTCCCGCTGGCAACAAGAGATAGCATCGCTTCTCTGAGGTGCCTTCCCTGGTACTAAGTTTTGTCTCTTCTGAGTCATATTTGGAAGTGTCCATCCCATGGTTGGCCTTCCCCGCAAAAAATTTAAATTTAAAAACATATTTTATTAATGTCAACTTAAGGGTTATTCATAGGGTTTGATGTTCACCACATCTTACCCATGACGACTTACTTTCAGTGGCACTTAACCATGTAAAAAGTTTGTAAGAACGTCTACATATACTTTGACTCAAAACATCATGCTCAGCCTCAGGGTCAATGTAAACACCATCATCATTCTTGAGATGGCATTTCATCGTGTCTTCAAAATAGCTGAATCAATTTACTTTCACATGAAATTGGCAGCACTTGCCAAGGCGATTTGTATCACTAATTAGTAGTTAATTCGATCAAAAACTCAACCAACATTATAAACTAATTTTGACATAGAACAACAAAGCCCACATGCCCAAGTCATTAAGTCAAAACTTAATCTAAATCCAACCTAACCAACAAAGCCCTCGAGCCCATGTCATCATAGTCAAATATAATTAAGTGAAATTGCTCGGCCACAATTCCCAAGTTCAGATATACTTAGGATTCACCTGAACCATAATTGCTGATATCTGATATGATTGAATATCCGATGATTAGGTCCATTCAATCACACAACAGCTCCTTTTGCAGATGTGCCTAACATCATCGTTGATCCTCCTTAAATAATTCCTTTTTATTTTGATCATTCTTTCCATACTGGGTCAGACTTGCTTCCAGAGTTCCTCTTCCAACTTGGTCAATATTACAAGCCAGCTATCTTGTCAGAGAACTAACCATTGGCAACAGTGTACATTTCTAACTCCCATATGCAGAATTAAGGACCCAAGTCAATGAGGCTTTATCCATAGCTTTGAATTCTTCTGACCTTGAGAACATCCTAGATTAGGATATCGCAGTTTATGCTCTTTGCTTTTCCAGCCAAGTACTTCAAAGTTGGGCAATGAAGCTTCCAGCCTCTCCTAACTTCCATCGCTCTTTCTGCTTTAGCTTCCAAGAAGCTTGTAGTCATTGCTTTCAGGATGCCATTTTCTCCTTGCATTACTATCTCATTTCTGGATCATACCATTGATACCTTCTGCTGATGGTTTTGATAGGAGTCATGATTCAGCAACCTCCATCTAGGAAACCTTGTTTGTTGCCAGCCCATATGTCTGGTGTTCTTGATGAAGCCCGTTGGCAGGCGCTCAAGACCAATCTTTCAGCTCCAGTACCATATTGGTATTACTCAGGGTTATTCACCGACTGCCTCTTCTTGTACTGTTGCTTCCCTCCCCACTCCAGGGTATCACGCTTGGCTTCTTCCAAGATCTCAATTTACCTTCCCCTAGTCACTTTATTGCAGGGACTGCATCCGCTCAATGAACATGGTTTTGTGTTGGTCTATCCCTCACTAGAATCTGATCTCACATAGATTTTGATGGGTTATTCACTCCTATTGTGATCCATCCTTCCTCCCCTAAGAGGCACCATAGGCGAAATCATCCCTGAAGTGGGGATAATCAATAAACGATAAAAATTATAAAGCCATTCTGGCTTTTTCTATGCAGTTTTAATAATCTTTTTTCCAATATCTTTGCCAATCTTTTATTTTTTTCTTCTTTTTCCATGGGACTTGACCTTGTTTCAGTTCAGCGGTCCATCTTTTTATTTTCCCCCTAAACTGGATCCTAGGTATTCTTAGACCTATCAGTTTTCTTTGGCTCACTGGTCCTTTTTTTGTACTTTACCTAATCATTAGGACACAACAAACTTAATGGTTCATTGGTCCTTCAGGTACTCATTTTTTGTTACCTTTTCATCAATTTATCACTTCAAATGCTTATCATAGACTCGATTTACTACGCTTTCATCCAAGAGGTTTTTGATGGAGTAGGCGTCCATCACTATCTTGGTGATAATCTCAAACAGACCTGACCACAATTCATCCAGCTTGTTTCTTCTCCCAAAACCATGCGTATCATAATAGGCAACTCTTTTGCCTATTTGTTATTCTGATAAGGCCAGTCAGTTCTTATTGTTCATTATTTTCACTTGTATCCTTTACTTCAAAGTTGTATCGAATGCTTACAATCACATTTCAATCAGGATATTCATTAATTGGTTCAGGTACTGCTCTGCACTCATCCCCAATATTGGTTTCACCCCTGAATATAAAATCGTTGGTAATGCAGCCTTCCTCCTATAAAGCAATTCAAATGGCGTTTTCTCATCGCTGTTTGATGACTGCTATTGTAGGTGAACATCACCAAACTCAGGTACATTTCCCATGCAGAAGTTCTACCTGTGACTACTTCCTCAGCGTCACAGACATCGTTCTATTAACTCGTTTCACCAGTCCATTCATCACCAGCTGGTAGGGTATAGACATGACTCCTCAGGTCCCCATTATCTCATTTAACCGCAGGATCACATGGGATGTGAAGTTTGTCCCATTGTCACTCAGCAGGACCTGCGGGCATCCATGTCAGTATACTACTTGATCCAGGATTAACTTAACGGTACTGGTAGAATCTAATTTCGCCAGAGCCTTCATCAACCCATCTCATCAGATGATTGATCGCAACTATTATGTACTTGACTAACTATATGCTCATAGTCAACAGTCCCATCACATTGATGAACACCATATGCCAGGAAAATCCAGGGTGGACCAGATGGTATCCAGTTATATTCTTAAGTGACTTTTAAAGCTCACACTCCACACAACAAGCTAGATAGTTGGCGTCATCATAGTTGATTGATTTCAAGTAGTAATGGCAAATATGGTCAGTCATTTTTCTCAGGCCTCCATGCCCACAACCTTATGAGCAGCTTGAACAATAGCGGGTCTTTCCAATGGCTATAAAGATAGTAATTCTTCCCATTAATCATCTTAAAAACTTGTTCATCCATGGTCTCATTGTTTTCCATCACTTTTCAAAGCGCACTTTGGATTTCTTATGGCTTGTTCCCTATTTCTCAATCAATTATTCTCTGGAATAACTCATCCACCTGCTGTTAGTCATCTGTAAACATTGGTAACCTTGATAAGCCATCTGCATTCTGATGTGAAGCTTCAGCTCAGTGTACTATCTCATATATATGCCTGTAACTTAAGTGCCCATCGGGCCAATTATCCTTCTGGTTCTCTCAAATTGTGGAGTTAACGCAACGAGGAGTGGTCCACCACCACTTTGAAGTGTATTCCGTAAGTACATCCAAAACTGTTTACAGGCATAAATGACTGAAAGGCATTCACTATCAGTTATGATGTAGTTACTCTAAGCAGCAGAGAGTATCCAGATAATATATGCCACCAGTTGTATGTCCCCAAGATTATCTACTTGGCTTGATAAGGCGCCAATCTCCATCAAAAAAGCATCAGTTTGTATAATAATTTCTCAATCGAAATTTGGATATTTCAAAATTGGAGAATCTATTAAGTACTGGAGCAAATCATAGGAGGATTTCTGTGCTTCTTCATTCCATACAAATCCTTTTTTGGATCCTTCAACAGATGGAATAAGGGCTCAGCGATTCTAAAAATCCTGAATAAATCTTCTATAGTATCTGACCATTCCAAGGAACACTTGGATATCTTGGACACTCTTCAGCACAGCCATTCGTTCTATGGCTTCAATCTTCTGGGCTTGTGGCTGCAATCCACTATAGTTGATCATAAATCCCATATATTCCAACTCTTTCTTAGAGAAGTGACACTTCCTAGGCTTAATCTTCAGGTTGGCCATATACAGTCTCTTGAACACTTCCTCCAAGTGGTGTAAATGGTCAGTAAACGTCCTACTGAACACATTGATATCGTCCAAGTACACCAGGACGCATGACAACTTCAAGTCATTTATTAAAGCGTCCATGACCCTCTGGAACGTTGCAGGCGCATTACATAGGCCCTGGGGCATAATCGTCAGTTAGTTATAGCCCCTGTGCAGATAATAATCGTGCATTTTTCTTGGTCCTTTCTTGGCAAATCTATTTTTTAATATCCCAATACCAGATCCTTCGCGGAGAGATACTTTGCTTCTCCCAATCAATCTAGCGCATTGTCAATTCTTGGTAGGGGATATGAATCCTTCTTCATAAACTTATTCAGCTTCCAGTAATCAATCGCCACCCAATTAGAGCCATCTTTTTTCTTCACAATAATAATCAGACTCTCCCTGGGACTTGATGATGGAACTAGAAGCCTATGCTTCACTAGTTTGCTGATTTCTTCTTCCACTACCACTTTGGCTGCCTTTGATTAATGATTCAGTCTCATCCTGATCAGCAAATTTTCCCTGGTAATGACCTTGTGGATTTATTTCACACATATCACAAATCATGGTCATCCTTGGCGAATACTTTCCAATACTTTTTGAACAATTTGAGCACTTCCTCTTGCTGTCCTTCCATCAGATCAGCAAGTTGCTCTCAATCAACCAATATGTTGATACTCTCAGTTACACTAGCTGGTAATCCCATCTCATCGAGGGTCCCAAAATTGTGGAATTTCCTCAGTTTAGCAGTCAGGGTTAGATGTACAAACGTGACAATCTGATTCTTCTCAATCTTCATTGGTTTTCCATTTAAATTTGCAAGGAGAACTCAAATTTCTCCATGGCCCGGTATTATTATTCCAAGTGCCACCCAGGCTCTACTATGGACTTCTTCCAGGGGCTTCCAACCTCCTCATACAGTAGCTCCCGTATCTCTAATGTCAACCCTAGGTTAGTTATTATCTGTGATCCTGGCGGTATGGTTTTTGCATTCTTGATTCTCAGTGGAACTCCCTAATTTTCTATGATTTCTGTTGGAATTTCTCATTTCCTCTGGCCAACTTGTTAGTATCAAATCAGGACAATATCGTCATTGTATATCAAGCTGATAAAGTTGAATTTCCTAATCAGTGGAGCTTCCCCATCCTTCTGATAAACCAATGGCAACGACTGGCCTAAAATGGTCAACGTATTATCCTCAAAGTTACATTTAACTCCACACTTCTGTAAAAATCCATCCCAATCAGAATGTCATAGTTTTAGTTGGCCAAAACTATTGCTAGCACAGAACCACCAAGGACCAGAATCGAAGTGGCAGAGCACTATACGCTCACCATGAGATGGTGGTATTTGGCCCAGATATCCCGTACTCCTTCTTGTGTTCCAAGTCAGGCGAGATCTTCATCCTCTTCACCAGCTTGGTCAAGACAATATTAATGGGCAAATTAATGTCAACAATCGACCTCACCCATACTCAATTCACTAGTATATCTATATAGTACACTTGGAGTATTGTAAGATAGTGTTTACTTAGTGTATAGCGGCATTATTAGCTAAATTAAGGGTGTGAATGACTTGTGCCAATAAATCAGGACATGATTCCTTTATCACGCTGAGGTGGATTGACAGATTTGCCTCATCTAATCAAACTTCAGTCAATTCATTGGGATTATCTTCAGCTCATATCTTGTCCACTAGTTATTTAGAATATGGCCGGTCAACTTCCTTAATTATCTTGGGGTTGATCTCCTTCACCCCAGATCTTGTTACCACGTTCACGTCCAAATTGACTACTTGATACAGTTGATCCTGTACATCTTCATCCACAAACATTTCACTGATGTCAATTTCTTCGTGCATAATATTGGTAGGAACAGGCTTCTCCGCAGCTCTAGACTGTTCCTCCTCTAGGCCGCGGGCCCTTTTCCTGACTCCTTTTTTTAGTACTAGATGGTCCCAACCCGAGTTCATGATTCTTTGTGGTTGCAGAATCTTTTGCTTTGACCATGTTGATTTGATTATTGGACTTCTTGCATTAACTGCGAAATGTCCCTTTCCTCCACATTGGTAACATACTTTCTCTTTATTATTAATTCATCTGAAACCTTTGAGCTTATTCCCCAGCACGGTTCAGTTGTTCATCTCTTTAGCACCCTCGTTCCCCTTTGTGAGGTTCAAATTTCATAATGGGTTGGATTTGAAACTTCTGTTTGGGGCACCAAAGGTTGCACCCAATAATTTTGAATTATCTACCATCTGAGAGGTAGAAATTTCCATTGCAAATATGGAAGACATCATTCAGTGCAAATTGTAGAAGGGCTAAAGGCCACTTGTAATGCAATTTTGGCATCAAAGTCATCTAGTACCTTTGCTCCAACCAGGTTCTGCAATTCCTGGTAGAAACAATCATCAAAGCTTGGTAAAGATTCATCTTTATGGAATTGGATACCCATAAACTCTTGTTTGCACTTTGACATGCGCGTTGGGCTTCCAAATTCCTTCATGTAGCTGCTTTGGCCTCTGCGTATGACCAGCTGTCCCCCTCCAAATGTGGCAACATTAGGTTTTGACAATCAATGTCTAGGCAATTCATTACTATCAATGCCTTTTGATGATTGCAGTTTTCATACATAGTCATATCAAACAATTGGAAAAATGCTGGGGTGTTATCCTGATGAAAAGTCATAAATTATGGTGTCACCTTGAATTCCTCTGAGGTTTCTCTAGCCACGTCCCTAAGTTTGGCTACTTGGCTCACTTGGGGAGTAAATTCAGGCGTCATCTCCAAAATAGCAGCAAAAGTGAGTGGCATGTTTCTTGGGGTATTTGACTCCAAAATTATTGTATGATGAAATCTTTCTTTGGCATCAGTTGCCACATATGGCTTACAATTGCATTCATGACTTTTTAGTTCCTTGACCTGTTTAATCAGTCACTCGATATCATTTCTGAAAGCTCTTAAATGAATGCAATCCGCTTCATGCTCTGTTTTCCAGAAATAAGACTTCTCGAATTAAGTCCCCTTCATTCTTCTTTAATAACATTACTTTTCCAAGTAACTAATTCCCAAAACTAGCGACATTATTGATCCCTTCTTCCATCTTGGCGACTCTTTCTTCCAAGGCTGCAAACTCTCTCTGATCAGCTGATTTCAAGCATTCTGATTAATGGTTGCCAATTCTGTCCAAAGTTTTATCTCTTCTTTATATGACATCACTTCTCAGTTCTTCTACTCAACTATACCCCTGTAGTGAGCACAATTTGTAAAAATTCATATTATATTGCTTATTTTCAGTCAAAAACCCCTTATAAACTTATTACTTGCACAGGTTCAGGTTTTTTGCAATTCTTCCATGTTGTATAATAGTTGATATTATTGGTTGATAATAGTATGATGACTATTATCCATAGTTGAATGGAAGTATAAGATCTCTGCCCAATGCTCAGCTAGTATTTTCTCTCAAAATACCTGTGATGTCTTGAAATAGGGATTCAGGCTTTGTACCGTCTAACCCAAATTTCTCTTAGATTCCCATTTAAAGTTTCTCTGGTTTGAAACACAGTTGGCAGCAATTCACAATTTTATATTCTGCTTCTTCTCTGGATTCCTTCTCAGATCCTTACTCTTTTCATTAAAGAGTCTCCCAATTATCGCACAGAACATTAAGATCCCTGAGAAAGAATAGAACAAATGGATACTAATAAGTTTACTAATCTAAGAATCTAGTAAAAGTGATAGTCTGGTAAATACTATAATACTATATAGTAAAAACTATCAGGTATCTGGTAAAATTACATGGTATCTTTTAAAAATTACATATCTTTATTGTTGAATTATAGGGAATTAGAGTGGTGGATTTGGCGCCCAACCCTCATTTGACACCTCCTTGATGTAATAGCAGCCGCTGCCATTGAATCACCCATCCTCTTTGTCAAAATCTGAGGATCACTCACTTGGAAATTAATATCCTGCACATCTATTTGGGCTGAGGTTCCAATGGTTGATCCACGATAGTGCCTGTAGTTTACAATATTTTCCTGTCTATTGAATCACTAGGCCTATTAAATCTGCCTTGACTCTTCTAGCCGATTTTAAGCATAATTTTTCCTTCATAATTGGGAACTTCTTCCAATGCAGGATTAAATAAAAATTGGGGATCTGGTCCTTCTCGTTTGTTGACACTTCTCCAAGGTTGGGATTCAGGATAAAAAACCAGAAAAAAGAATAAAATAAATATTACTTTTATTATAAGCTATTAACTTGATAATGGTCATTAGGCTAGGCGCCAGTATTTATACCTCTAGGGCATCTCCTGGCCACATTCCAGCACAAAATTTCAACAGCTATTTTTCCACTCAGCTCGTCCTATTACTGAAACCTTTTCTTAGGTTCATTGGTGGCAAAATACTCTCAAAATTGGGAGGATTTTAGATACAAAAATTGTGATAAAAGCATGAAAAGTTGTCTTGAGATTTTCAGGATTTCAGTTTCGTCATACTGCTGACGAAACACACCTTCTGTTAAATTTTGGCCTCAATTGAAGAAAATGATGCATCCCTAATTGGGACGTTGGCAGGCCTCTTCCTTGATAGCACTAAGTAACCCCTTTCAGCAGTCCACATAAGTGCTATCATGCCAATTATGCGTATTGACATACAAATTTTTCCCTCAGGTGGGAAATTGATTACGTTTTTATTTGTCTGAAGTCCATGGGATTTTCAAAAGTTAACTTTTGGTCGTCCCAAAAATTATTTTGTATACAATTGAATTAATTGTGCTTCAATTATCAGGACCAATTGTTGAGATTTGTTGCATTGGAATCGGCCATAATATGCAAGCATATTTGGGCCGAGCGCCTAATAAAATAATCAATTGAATTGTTGTTAAGATAATTGCCTGAATTGTATAATTGCAATAGGCGTTAGCTCAAGCGTTGAAAGGATAATCGGCCTGATCTGATGTTTATTGAGGGTTTATTTTCAAGTCAGCCACCAGAATCTGACACTCATCTCAACAGTTATGGTCTTCCCCATCCTGGCTAGGATTCTGTCATTGGACATCCTTGAGACATAAAATGGAAAGAGTAAGAAAACGTGTCCCTAACGTTTTACTCTTGATCCAAGCAAACCAATCATACATGGCAAGCAACCTGCTTAGGTAATGGGACTTGTTACCCATTAAGGCAGGTCATGAACCAACTGATCAATTTTCTAGTTGCAGATGGTATCGCTCGCCTTGAATTTTACTACTTATATTCCTAATCAGTCAGTAATGAAACCTGACCAAACCTAATCAGTACACCTAATAGTTAATAAACTATCAGATGCCCCTATTCTATCAGCAACTATGCCCAATGAGATCTTAAGCATTCATCCAGATTGATCCCTGATAGATCTAGCCAGGTGAATAACTTAAAATCCCCCAAACATAGTTACCCTGAAATCAGGGTCAACCAATTTCCAATTTACCTCGCATTAGAAATTATCCCCTGGTGATTCCTGGTAATATAGTCGGCTGGGATTATGGGCAATAATCATAACAGGGAGTAAGGCCGCAAGAACTGTCCGTGCACTCAGTTAATGGTACCTCCAGAAGCAAGGGATGTAATAGAGTACACATCCCCTCTCTTAAATATCATAACAAAAGGCCCTTCCCAGATGGACCCAAGCCTTTACCTTTTAGGTATAATATGGTTGTGATAGTAGAGTACTAAGTCTGAAACTTGGAAGGAAGGGAGAGGTGGCCAAAGCATATTAGCAACTTGGCTCTCTTTAGTGACAGTTTTAGCCAAATAGTCATAGCCTCTGACTGTAAATGAATGAGGTGCTGCCCAACCTCTTCATGGCTCAGTCCAGATCATCAGTCCTCGCTAAGAAACATCTTTGGCTAGTAAAGCTGGCACCATAGGTTCTCAGCTGCACATCACATGGAAAGGGGACATCTTAAGGTTCTGGTGATAACTAATGTGGTAGGCCATGATGGCACTAGGCATATATAGATCCTAGTGAAGAGGGTTTGAAGTAGCCATCTTTCTTAAGATAGAAACCAAGGTTTCATTAGCTCTCTCAACAGTAACATTAGTGTGAAAGGTTGTAAAGGGCCAAGAATAGTTGCTGGGCTCCATTATAAGTGGCACAAATCTTAACCACTCTGGAGATGAAGTTTTTCACTTTATCACAGAGAAGAACCTGGGAGCAACCATGGCGAGTGAAGATACACTGATGGAAGAAAGTGACCGTGGCTTTGGCCTCTGAGTTGGAAGAGCCACAGCCTCGATCCATTTGGTAAAGTGATTAATCCCTACCAATATATATTGATTTCCACCCATAGTTTGGGGTAGAGGTCCAACTACATCTAGGCTTATCATGTGGAAGAGCTGTTGTGGAGTGGTAAGCTGGTATTGATACCTGTTCTTAAAGCTGGATTGCTTTTTGCATGTCAGACAGGCATCCAGGAATTCGATTATGGTTTCCATGGCTCCCACTAGTACTGTTATTTAACCCACTCATAGGTTTTCCGCACTCAGCTATGCCCTAAGATAGCGTGGGACTCCATATTGACAGTAATCGCTCAGATGGTCGGAGGTAGGGCAACCAGTTCACCATACTTTCTTGTATAGCTCTCCCATTATCCACCTTAGTGTTACAAGCGTTTCAAGCTAGAATCTTTTAAACGAGTTTATACTCATCCGCCCATGCGTCAGGGGTCATTAGGAAATCATGTAGCCTCTCAGCTTCACTAATATATAGGTAAAAGGACTGGCAGCTAGGTCAACCCATTGACAGTCATGTGGCTCATCACAGCTTGGTGCTCAATGTTATTGTCATAGTGCTGGGGCTTTAAAGCCCAGAGTGCCAACTGCCCAGTAGGATTCTTCATATTCTATAACCACATTAAAGAGGCGCGGCCATTAACCACTTTAACTGGTTCCAAATATAAGAGAGGGCATTAATATCTATTGGTGAGCAAGACGGCAAAGCGCTCTGTCAGGATCATAGGGTTGCTACCACGTATCCCTTAATTTTTTCTGGGGACCTGAAGCTCCTAGGTGTTGGATTATACCTTTTGCTTTTCTTGGTCAAAAAGTCTTTACTCCAGATGCTATTCCTGAAGTGTTTTATCCTTAATACATTTTCGCCCAAAGTTTATAGAGGTAGACTAATTCAACTTTATATGGCAAAGAAGAGAGTAATCTTTATTTGCCTATAAACCACAATATAAAGGAGATCATGAGGTTTTTCAGTAAATCTCCAAGCAATCCAAGCTAAGATCTATAATTGTAACGAATTGGGGATTCTGCAGCAGGGTATCATCTTAGTTAAATAGGATTTGCTCACCACATAAATCAGGTTTGAACCCCGAGGTTAGGAAGCTCTGAGAGACAATAGTTGACCTCATAAGTTAGTGTTGACTCCCAACTTTAAGAGCCCTTGAATTTCGTGATTATCCCCACTAAATGTTTGGGCTATTTAGTTAGATTGGTATCGATTCCTTTCAGCCAACAATCTGAATCTCCAAATCTGGTAGGAATCCTGACAACTCCCCCTAGATCTTGGCGTAGGGGGTAAACGGACGGAGATAGTCACTATGTACGCGGTTTACTATGGTACCCTGAACGACCTCTACAATTGAGTGTTTGTTGCCCCGCTATTATAGCTGACTTTATAGGACCCCAACCAGATAGTACTCAATTTGTTGTTGCAACCTCTAGGCCAATGATAGTAGAAAAGGACTAGGTCAGCCAGTTGGAAGGTGTTCAGGGGGTCATTCTTGTCATTAAAATAATTAGTTTCTCTACTAGTTGTAGCAGATAGGTTCTCAAAAGCCAGGGACTGAAGTTGGATAATTTCGTTGGCAATACTTTGCATAGTGACTTCAGTGGCTTTAGGGGGAGGCTTGGTCAAGCATAGCCTGCACTTTAGAAGGCAGCTTGTAGTTTCTTCCATACAACGCTTGGAAGGGCGACGTCTTAATTATTCAATGATAGCTGATCCTATAGGCCATAATTTCACTAGGCAAATATTGGGGACAATGAAGGGGGTCATTCATAGTCATTTTCTGAAGGGTTGCAATTAGAGTACCATTTGACCGCTCTACCATTCCATTGGTTGCAGGGTGGTAGGGGTTGGAGAATACCTGTGTGGTTCCCATCAGTTCAGCTAAATCTTTCACTAATGACAATTTGCAAGTTTTGCCTGTTATTAGAAAAGAATAAAGTTAGGACATCCAAGCTGGGTAATATTCAAAACTATATAAAAACATGGTGGTAGCTTTTGCCAAAACAGATGGTAACAATACAGCTTTGATCCACTTAGCTAAATTAACCATGGCTAGAAGGAGGAACAATTGACCATAAGAAGCTCGAGGGAGAGGGAATTGTCATCTCTTTCTGCTAAGCATCACTTTTCGAAAATCAATTCAGCCTAAAATTTAGCTCCACTAAAGAGATTTATGAAAACTATTAGCAAATATGGCTGGAAACCCCGCAAAAGAACCCGCAGGCTATGCCAAACGAGCCAGCACCACCCCCAAACGAAGCAACCCTCGGTTACCCACCTCAGGGTCAACCAGAATCACCTGTTCTCAAGCAGCAGCCATGAAAGCAGGCACCACTTTAACCTGGAGCTACTCCAACTAGCGCCAGTTCACCTGATTGCACTTCTGCAACCTGCACGCCTAAAACCTCTCTGTGTGCGCTGCCTCCCACCAACCCGCTGGGCCCCCTCCAACCAAGGAGGCCATCACCCACGCTGTTTTAATGGCGTCTGCTCAGTTGAATGCAACTCAGCCCATCCAGACATTCACCTCCCCCATTGTGTCAGCTAATTCAGCCCAATCTATTATTGATGACGCCGTGTTTCTGGCTCCCTCCATGAGGGGCGATACCCAGCTACCTGGCCCCCAAATCCTCAGATGTAAGGTTGGATTAGCCGCACATTCTGGTTCACTAAGCACCAAATTGGGACAATCTACTCTTCCCAATGGGGATTTAAATGGTTCAGATTTTGGAACTTCACACCAGTTCCAATCTCACCCGTCCCATTTAAACCCCATAATCGGCACTTCTCAAGTTGGCACTTTATCTCAATATGCTGAAAACGACCAATTCACCAATCATTCAGTGAGTTTTGCCCACGAAATCACAGCAAATACTCGGGCTGAATTTACCCAAATAGATTGGGATGGTGATGAAACATCTCCCTCCTCCCAACTGGCTGGAGTTAATTCCAATCTGGATGGGCCTCCCCCAATTTAGCGAGGCCCAACAAACCGCCCCTCAATTTAATATGACGCCAGCAACTGCTGTAACATTCCAGAAACAAGGGAACTCCGCAAACTTGTCCAAATTACCAGCTCACACTCAACCTGCAATTGCAGCCCAAAGCAAACACAAACGTACCAAAGGAGCCACTGGGGCGTGGCAAAAACCTCTGGCACCAACGCTACCCAAAGCTGATCCCCGTGAAGTGGCGTTTATTGCTGATGTTAAGAAGAAATGGGCCGAAACTAGAGCGCAAAAAGCTCTACCTCGCTCAACCCTCTCCCACGCAATTCGCCTTTATTATGGGCATAACCCTGTTGAATTCTATACAAAGGATTACTTCTCATACTTTGCAGCGATTGCGGAGAACTTCCCTATTAACACCACCATCCATGAATCAGTGGAGGGCCACTACATCGATGTGGGATTCACTGAAGCTGCCCTTGCTGACCATGCTGCCACCCTCCAGGTCATTATTCCACGCAGATCTCTTCGCATCTCCCGCACACGCTCTCACCTGAGAAAATTTAGTGGGTTACTTTTTCCAACCTACCAACGACTGTTGATCCTGAGTCTCTTAAACTGGCACTCCATCGTGGTTTAATGGAGTTTGGGTCTGTTCTTTCAGTGGACTTTAGCGTCCCCTCTTACTATGCTCCCACTCAAAGAGCTCGCACTGCTAGGGCGTCGTTCATCCCCTCCCCCACTGTATCCCGCAACATTGAGGTTATTCCTCGTGTGGCGGTAGTTGTGGCATGCCCTGAGATCTTCTTTGTCGACCCTGATCAGGCGCGCCCCGGTGTTCATGGTGTAACGCCCTTGGACACTTGTATAGTGGCTGCACAGCTCGAAAACAAGCCCTCTTAGCCACCACCCAGGGTCCTAAACCAGGAAAAAAACGATCCCACGTGGCTGCAGCAGCAATTCCACAACCCACACAATGGGTTCCCGTTCAAGACCTGTCCCCTGAGGCCTTACGCCTAGCAGTTGAAACAGCTAACCCCACTATTGGTATGGGATACCTTCGCGCTCATGCCCCTCTTCCAGTGGGCACCCCCTCCAATCTCCCAGAGTCAACTCCCTTTCTCACCAAGCACAAGGCATCTCCCACAGGGTGCCCCTCGTCAGCCACCCCCACTCAGGGCTCCGCGGCACCCCCACCAACCTCCACCAGCGATTTATCGCATCAACCCTCAGCTCCCAATGGAGCTATGCCCACCAGCATGGACTGGCAACCCGCGGCCTGCAGTAGAAGTGCCACCTCAAAGAGTCCTACCCCAACCCCACAGTCCATTTCGCGCGGATCCTTTACAGTGTTGGAGGAAGTGAATATGGACTCAGACTCATTAAATGGGGACACCGCGGAGGTCACCATTGAGCACCCTCAGGTCCTTCCCCTGCAATGGAGCGGGGGCAGCATCCTAGGCTGGCTTACTGGGTCCTCCGCCCCCCACCCTCTCCTTCCCCTCAGAACCCTCGACGCTCCTCACGGATTGCAGCTATTAGTCAAGCTAAAGGACTCAAAACTAGCCGCCTCACAGCAGCAGGTTTAAGCGCTGGCAACCCCCCAGGACATGGAGGGGAACAGCTATGAGTCCCCATGGCAGCACCCTGGCCCTGCAATCCATCAACGCAAATGGGTTGCGGGACTTTAAGCGGAGAGCCCGCCTCCTCCGAAACTTCAGGTCAGCACAAATTGACATCGCTGCTGTCCAGGAGCCCCATATCCTCCCCCACGAACAATCTGCATGGAATGAACAGTTTGGAGGCAACTCCTTCTGGACAAACCATGCCGCCCTTATTGTTTTGAATCCCCGGGTTAAAACCCATTCTTTTTCACAATATCTAGGTGGCCGCCTCATACTGGCCAAGCTCACCACTCCTGACTTCTCCTTCTTCGCTGCAAGCATCTACCTGTCTAATGCAGGTCAGGAGCAAAATTGGCTCTTGGAAGAGCTCGTCCAACTCAATCTCCCACGGAATACAGTCCTCTTAGGAGATTTCAACACAACCATAAGTCGCGTCCGTGACTCTTACCCCCTACAGCAAAGGAACTCCCTGGATCAAGTCGCCTCCAGGATTTCCTTCGCCTGAGTGGCTTTATAGATGCGCTTCCACCCTCCGCGTCTGGCCTAGGTTTCATGACTAGGATCCAGTATGATGGAGGAGCTTTCCAGTCAGCGTCACGCATAGATATGGCACTGATTGGCCCCCTGCTAATTGGCCGCGTCTCCTCTCCCATCTCTCGTGACAACCATCTGAGTGATCACAGGCCACTCACCGTTGTCCTCACCACCACACTTAGACCGTCGCGTAGGTTCTGGCCTAGGGTTGCCCCAGCTCTTCTCAACAACCCCTTCACTAAGGAGAAGCTGTCTATGACCATCCGGGAGACTCTCACCTCCCCCACCCCACCTGCTTGACCACAAGGCTAAATGGGCGGTGACCAAGGAGGGCATCACCCGCGTTGCTTACAACTGTGCCAAAGCCCAGATGACTGCAGCTCGCGCCAGAGTCAAAAGGGCGGAAGCCAGAATCAGACATCTAGAGCGAAACTGCCAGCCTTCGCCCTCTCCCAGATGGTTGTAAGACTGGGAAGCGGCGCAGGAAGCACTCCGCTTGGAGCTCACACTGCAGGAAGAACGGGCAGCAAACTTTACAACATCTCGTTACTATGCTCAATGGGAACTCCCCACCCGCTTCTTCTTTCAGAAACAGAAAGCCCGGTCAACAGCGCAGGATATTACTGCACTGAAGATTGGCACTACAACCACTTCAGACAAGGAGGAAATCACGCAGGAACTATACCGCTTCTACTCCAGCCTCTTCCATGCCACCCAGGTGGACCCATCGGACATCCAAGACTTCCTGTGGCGGGCTCCAGAGCCGCCCATTGACCCACGGGCTGATGAGGCTCTACTGGCGCCTATTTCCATCCAGGAGGTGATGGAAACCCTTCTGAAATCCCCACGGCTTAAAGCCCCAGGCCCAGACGGAATACCCTTTGAGGTGTACCTTCTGGAACCTGCAGTGATAGCCAGAATCCTCCGCGACCTATTCGCTGCACTCTTGGTGAATGGCGAGGTCCTCCCCGACTCCAGAGGCTCAATCACGACCCTCATTCACAAGAAGTCAGACCGTGAGAACCTGGCGAACTGGCGCCCCATAGCGTTGAACAACACAGACCACAAACTCTTCACGAAGCTTCTGGCCAACCGCATCACCAAATGGGTGTCACCTCGCCTCTCCCATCCCAGTACGGTTTTATTCCGGGGATGTCGTTATGGGACAACTATAATGACCTTCACGTGACTTTGACTGCTAACTCTCGTAAGGTGAATGGCTTTGTGGCTCTCCTGGATATGGAGAAAGCATATGATCGGGTAGCCTGGAAGTATATTGATGCTTCCCTGGCCCGCTTCCATCTCCCACCCGCAGCTAGGCGCTGGATATCAGCGCTCTATGACCAGCTCCACACCAGAGTCCTGGCGCCAATGGGTTTTACAGCGGCAGTACCAGTTGGACAAGGTCTCCGGCAAGGGGACCCCCTGAGCCCTATCCTTTTTAACATCACCCTTGACCCCCTCTTGGCCTCCTTACGGGACAAGCTAACAGGGATTCTGGTCCCAGGTAAAGCCCCCACACGCACCATGGCTTTTGTAGATGACACTGCCATTGCATTTGGCTGCCCTGGGGATGTTGCCCTCGCTGCTGTGACCATTGAGAGGTACACCAAGGCGTCCAACGCCATGGTCAACACCTCCAAGACAACAGTTGTACAGGTCGGCTCCCCCACCTTCCCCCACCATTTGGTATTGAACCTGAGCGCGGTACCTTCCGTCACCTGGGCGTTCTCACCAACCAACAAGGAGTTGCGCTAAAAGACAATGAGGACTTGCTCCTTGCAGCAGTTAACTCCAGGATTGCCAGCTGGAACCGGCGGCACATCACCCCCAGGGTCGAGCTCTGATGGCCAATGTATTCCTTCTCTCCAAAGTCTGGTTCCTAGTGCACGTCTGCCCATTCACAGATGCCTTTTATACGCGGCTCAATGTACTCCTCCGCTGTTAGATCTGGGGCTCAAACCATCCACCAATGGCCCTCTCAACCATTGCCCGACCCTGCAATGAAGGGGGCCTAGGGCTTCTGGACACGCGATCCCACGCCACCACAATCTTCCTGAAGTTCCTATGGTCGATTGTCTGCTGGGACGCGACCCCCATGCCCCAATGGGCGCCCGCCCTCCGCCAGTCAGTGTCAGCAGCTCTGGGTCTTCCTAGAGCATCTCTGACCTCATTAGGGGAATGGCTCACAAACCACCCAGGCCATCGCCTAAAACCATCCTCATCCCCCTACTGGAACCAGGCTCTCCTTGCCCTGAAACGAGTAGGCGCGCGGATCCACCATGCCTTCCCATACAGAAGGGAAGGCCCTGGCCTCAGCCCACGTCGCCATGCAATTGTGCACAATGGACAAGTTGTCACAACTCGCCTCAACCCCCAAGATCGTCCTCCCATCCGCTCAAGACTCCTTGAGCTCCTCCCTCCCTCCGTGAGATTTAACCTTAAGGAATTGTGGAAGGACGTCTATCACCCCATCCTGTCAGCAAAGGTGTCCAACACCTTATGGAGGGTGCTCCACTGTTCATACAGGACAGGGGACTGGACTGGCCCTACCTTCCAGCACCGAAGCTGCCCCCGCTGTGTGGAGCCTATTGACTCCCACCTCCATCTTTTTCAACTGTCCAGGTGTCGCCGCATTTTGGCCAAAGGCCCGCGCGCTCCTCCATGCTCATCCCTGGTCTGGACACCCTGTGCAAGACCTCATGTTTGAGCAGACATTGCCTGGTTGCCACCGACCCCTCCGTGTCCTCGCCTATGCCACAGCCATCTGGACCATCCATAACTCCTTCCTTCGTGCTGCCTTTGAACAGCAGGTGTGGACCCTTCCACACATGATCACCCACTTTCAGGTACACTTTGAGATGGCCCTGAAGGTCTGCACTATGTCGCCAACCCTCCCCCGCTCAGTTGTCACTGCAGCACGGCTCTGGCGCGCAAACCCCCTCCCTTTCTCGATGCCTCCTCCCTCCCCTTCCCTCGCCTCAGGCTCTTAGGAGCCCAGACGTAATTCAATAGACATCGATAAATCCCCCCTTGGGTTGGGACCATCTAGTACTAAAAAAAGAAGCTCGAGGGAGCAGTCCCACAACATTAATGCTAATAGTATGGAGGGTTTCACTAGGTGGAACCACTGGATGTTGAGATCACGAATTTGCCAAGCATGATTTTACGTACCAGGCAAGACTCTAATACATCTTGTATCAAAACAAGCATTTCATCACAATAATAAAGAGTCTTAAGCCACTGGTAGGGTTTCCAGATTTCCCTGTGGCTGACTTTCCAATTTGCCTCCCATATGATGTCAGTTTGAGCTGAAGGTCATACATAGGGCACCACTTTTTGGACAAGTTTGTACAATTGGCCATTTTTGACTTGAAGCTTTGCTTGTTTTTTGCAAATTCCTTTTGAAGGGTCAGGAATTTGTCCTCCCATCAATGAAATTGTGTTAGGAGGTCATAGAGTCAATCCTCTTCAGGGTTGGTCAAAGTTAATATGGGAATCTGGGATATGCAATCTGCATTTTGGTGTATGGCCCTAATCAATGGATAATAAAGAGTTATATTTTTACAGTTTCAACGCTCACTGGGCTAATCTCGCGTTGGGGTCCTTCATATGCTGTAGCTATCGCAAGGAAGTATGGTCAATAATTATTATGAAACGTTTCCTGTATAAATAAGATCAGAAATTTATAATAGCCAGTAAGACCGCCAAGCATTTGAGTTCTATAACGCTATAGTTGCGTTTGGCTCTGGTTAAGGTCTTGCTATAGTAAGTGATAGGATGGTCCACTAAGTTTTCATTGTGCTGAGATAGTATAGATCCAATGGCTATATTGCTAGCACTGGTAAAGAGGAGAAAGGGCTTATCAAAATTTGGATGAATAAGTAATGGAGAGTGGAAGAGAGAGATGCGTAGAAGGTCAAAGGCCTGCTGTTGCTCTTTTTCCACTGAAAGGTATCCCTTCCTTTAATAATTACACTAGAGGCTCGGAGATGTCTGCAAAGTGGGGAATAAGCTGGCAATAATATCCCACCATCCCTAAGAAAACTTGTACGTCTCATAAGGATTTAGGGGGACATCCTAGCAATGGCTAGGACCTTGTCATCCATTGGGGATATTACGGCTTTACTTATCATATGGCCCAAAAAATCTATCTCACTCTGAAAGAAGGAGAATTTTAACAGCTTTATTTTTAACAAAGATTACTGTAACCACCGAAAGGCTTGATTGAGGTGATCTAGGTGCTCAGTAAAGGTTCTAAAAAACGGTGATATTGTCAAGATAAACTTTATCACAAGAGCGTTTTAAATCGGTTAAAAGTCTGTCCATGGCGCTTTGAAAGGCAGCAGGGGAATTACATAACCCCTGCGGCATTTGAATGGGCTCAAATTAATCCTTCACTTGTGACAAGAGCACATTTGCCCGACCTTTGGGTGACAAATCTACTTGCCAGTATCCACTGGCGAGATCCATAGCTAAGAAATAGTGGGGCCCCAACATTAAGTGTAAAGAATTATCTATACGTGGCAGGGGGTAACTATCTTTGCAAGTGATAGAGTTTAGGCAGCGATAATCTATAACAACCCAGTGCCACCAGACTTTTTCCGAATTATTAGGAGTGAGGAAGCCCATGGACTTTTGGAAGGCACAAGTAACCCGGCCTCCAACAGTTTCTGTAACTCTAAGGCCACTTGAGCTTCCTCCAATTTGAATTCTGGTATGGCTTGTATTTAACGGAGGGTGAGCCTCAGTCTTAATTTTGTGAATTACCTGGACTTTTTCCTGTAGTCATTTGGTCTTGAGGAAAAACATCGCCATACTACTCAAGAGTTCTTCGATGTTCTGGCATTCATTAGGGGTGAGATTATCTCCAATTCTGCTTTTGACCAGAGCTATGGTGAGTAGGGGATCAAATCCTAAATCTTGTAAAGAGCCAAAACATCTCACAACAGCTATATTCTCAATGAAACATAGTTTTACATAAACAATAAGGGCATACCAAGGTACTTGGAGGGTTTCATTTGTTAAGTTTCCTAATAGAATAGAGATAGATTTCCCGTGAGCAGAATTCAAAATCCCTGGGCAGGTCAGCGTTTCTTTGATTGAAGGGTTTGGATGTCCACATAGCTCAAAAATTTAATAAAAGGGGTGAGAATCTGGATCCCCATATCCACATTAACTTGTGACCCAGAGGGTATTGTGATAGGATGAGGGCATACAGAGAGATCCCATCTTTGGCATCCACAGCCTCTGGGGGTAACTTGGTTTGTCCCCCTAAAACTTGGTATTTAACTTTGCAAATAAGGACGGGTATCTGAGGAGGCATGTCCATTTTTTGGGTTCCTTTATTTTTGACAAGGAGCTAAGATATTAATTGGATCTACTTTCCTAGTAGGGACAGGTATTTTTCTTTGTGATTTGTCAGAGTTTATCATATGGAATCCTTCAATGATTTATCATTATTTGGGATGAAGTGGCCAATCCCTGCGGAATGTCTCATTGACTGAATTTCGTGGTGTTTATAATGATTGCTGGGTAGTTGCTCACCAAATTAGAATGAGCCAAATTTAAGTTCTTCGCTGATTTTGGATGTTAAAACAAGTGGAGTCAATCAATGGACCAAATCAGTAAAAGGGTCACCAGTGACTAGTTGCCAAGAATGATTCATTTATATCATTTACGTAATGTCAGCATATCCTGGCTATTTTTGAGTTTAAGGCTGAGTTAGTTTTCAGCGCCTCATTTATATTGATCAATTATTGCCCAATAAAGGTGATCAAAACAATCAATTACAATGAGTTTAAATATGTGTCAGCGTGAAGCTGAGATGTCCTAAGTTACTCAAATGACTGAATCTGTTTCTGGCGCATTATTATTAAGTCAAATTCAGATTTATATTTATCTATAAAATTAAACTATACAAATTGCCAGCGATTGAAGGCTGAGTATGAAGCCAAAAATAATAATTGGTCATTGGAAAGGATAGGGTGAGAGGGTCAACTCCATGGAAAAGAGTAGCGCAGTGGAAGGCTGAGAAAGTGGTTGACTGGAAGAACCAGCAATGAGCTAATAGGTCGGCGATGGGCGCAGTAACTCTTTTGAAAATAGTATAAATACCTGGCGCTTCCCTTTCAATAAACATCTCCCTTTGCACAATCTACCTTTGATTATTAGTTTATATTTATTTCGTTGGTTGGGGATTGGGCTGGGGGATCCCCAAATGGTGCGGGTGATACGCCAAGGGGTCAGCTAGTGAGGCAGGCCCTGTGCCTAAGGCAAAACAGCAAAGTCTGAATAGTCTTCTTACTGGTTGGCCTACCAACTAGAAGAGCCCACAGTTGTTTTCCAACTGTGGTGCTCATTACATGGGGTTCTTCTGGTTAGTTCTGGATTAGCTGACAAGTGGGTGAGGTGGGGGTTTGATGTGTTACCATGGTTAGGTTCTGACAATTGTTGGTGGCAGTGAGGGGCAAGCCCTGGATGCTGCCCCACATGCTGAGGCAGGAATTAGGAGGAATACCATCTGGTTAAGGGGGGACTGTCAGAAAAAATCAGATGGATTCCGCCAATTATTAATTGTTATTTGGGATGAAATAGGCTAATCCTGGCGGAATGGCTTATTGACTGAATTTTGTATGGTTTGACGATTGCATGGTTAGTTGCTGCCCATATAGGATTGAGCCAAATCTATGTATTCCGCCGAGTTTGGAAGTTGAATTTTAAAGAGCCAATTGCTGGCCCAGATAGCTATAAGGATCACCGGCAAAGAATAGCTGAATATGATCCAATCAGTCAATTTAGTTACGTTGGTAGAATTTTTGTTTGACGCTAACTGCCATTCATGGGCCATTGTGGGAATTTCCGGTGGAAAGCTGATGTATTCGCTATCAATCATCTGACTATAGATTTTGCTGCCTAAATTAGAGTTCTGGCAACTTATGCTGAGAATGCTCTAATTGTACTAATTATTCAATGTCAGTGTAAAACAATGTTTCCAAGTTAAAGGCGGCCAAGGTTGTTTCTAGCGTCTCATATTTAATTAAATCAACTATTGCCTAAAGAAAAGTGATTCCCCAAATATTGACAGGAAGAGAAGAAACGCGCGTTGGTAAGATGTATGAAAAATTCTGAGTCAAAGCGAGTGCCAGAAGTTTCTGGCGAATAATAATCAACTTGAAGGTCGAATCCAAATTTGATGTTTATTTAATATTATAATTTATATGGCTCACCAGTGTTTTAAGGCTAATAATGAACTGAAACTAATCAGACATTTGGAAGGATGGGGCAAGAGGGTTGGCACCAGGGAAGAGAGTAGTGCAGAAGAAGGCTGAGAAGAATGGTTGGCTGGAAAGTCCAGCAGAAAGCCTATAGGTCAGTGGTGGATGCGGTAACCTTTTTGTAAATAGTATAAGTACCTGGCGCTTCCCTTCATTAAATATCTCCTTTGCCTAATCTACCTTCTAATTTAAGTTTATAATTTATTTCATTGGTTGGGGATTAGGCTGGGGGATCTTCAAATGGTTCAGGTGACACACCAAGGGGTCAGCCAGCACTGCTGGCCCCATCGTTTAAGGTGAAATGGCAAGAGATTAGTAGTCTTCATACAGGTTGGCCTGCCAACCAGTATATCTGTGACGATTGAGGTTTATCCTCAACATCACATTGCCCTGATCTTTGATAAGACAGTACAAGCTGGTGTGGAAGCTAGAGGGATTGAGAGAAAATTAATCTTGGATAGACCCCAAGTTGAAACTAAGACTGGGGAAGGACGATGGTTAGATGTTTCATCAAGGCTGGGGTCAAACCAAATGGTTTTGAAGTGGGTGGTTTCTAGGTTAAAGGTGGATTCAAATCAGAATTGGAATGATTCTTGGGTATGGTGGTTCAGCCACTACGGAATTCAATCTGGCCTAAAACAATTGAGGTTTGCTTATGGCATGTTTCAAAAGACACAACGTCAGGCATGGCAAATGAGCTTAATCTATGCTTGCAGCAGAGAGCTATAAGAGATAGGGCTTGAGAATGGGAGGTTCTCTAGTTCCGTTTTCTATCAACTTGTCTAAATATATCTAATAAAGCCATTCCTAAGCCTTATCTATTTTTATTACTGTCTTCCGAGGTTTATATTGATTATTTAGTTCAACAGCGGCCATGTTTAGCCTATACAAACAGGAGTTGGACTTTGAGAGCGAGATTGGGAAGGCTATTGCCTCCCTATACACCTTGTCTTGGAGTCAGGGCATGTTGCTGGGGGTAAGCATACTCTCAACTGTCCTCCAAGGGGTGTTTATCCGTGGCTCCTGTAGCATATGCACTAGGAGAATGGTCTCAGGGACCTTGCCTGCCCTTTGGTCATTGACTTGGGCCCCGCTTCCCAATTCAATCGTGGCTCACTGGAAGGATCCATTGCGTTACAAGAGCCCACAGTCAATTTTCTGACAGTGGTGCTCAATACAGGGGATTCTTCTGGTTGATAATGGAGTAGCTGACATGTTGGTGAGGAGATGGTGGGGATGACCCTCCGTGGTGAGTATTTTGGCAGTTGTTGGTGGTGGGGAGGGTCAAGCCCTGAGTGCTTAACCCCCACATGCTGAGGCTGGATGTAAAATGATTATTATCTGGTTAAGTGGGGGAAAATGCTGGAATTTTAATCAGATAGAATCCTTCAATGATTTATTGTTATTTGGGATGAAATGGGAATTTCAGCAGAATGGCAATGACTGAAATTTTGTGGTGTTTAATGATTGCTGGGTATTTGCTCCCCAAATTGGGTCGAGCCAAAACCAAGTATTCCGTCAAGTTTAGTAGTTAGGACAAGTTAAGCTAATTGATGGCCTGAATTAGTAAAAGGATTATTGGCGACTTAAGCCAAATTGATCATTTGTATTATTTAAGTAATGTCAGCAGAACCCAACTATTTTGAGTTTGATGAGGTGAGGTTGTTTCAGGCGCCTATTTTATATTAGTCAATTATCGCCCAAAAAAGATGACCCAAACAATTGACTATGACATGTTTAAACATATGTCAGCGTGAAGCTGAGATGTCCTGAGTTACCTGAGTGACCAAAGCTGTTTCAGGCGCATTACAAAAATGTCAAATTCACATTAGATATTTAATTATATAGCAAATTATATGGTTCAACAGCGACTAGAGGATGAGGATGAAGCCAAAACCAGTAATCGGTCATAGGAAGGACAGGGTGAGAGATCCAAAGCCAGGGAAGAGGGTAGCGCAGTGGAAGGCTGAGAGAGTGGTTGGCTGGAAGAACCAACAATGAGCTAATAGGTCAGCAGAGGGCGCAGTAACTCTTTTGTAGATAGTATAAATACCTGGCGCTTCCCTTTCAATAAAATATCTCCATTTGCTTAATTTACCTTTTGATTTTAGTTTATAATTTATTTCACTAGGGAGTTGGGCTGGGAGATCCCAAATGGCATGGGCGATATGCTGTAAAAATTTATTGATCTGGTTATAATCAGACAATAACTACTATAGACCTATTACTTGTGCAGATTCAGTTCTTGTGCAATTTGTCCGCGTTGTACTGTTGTTGATATAATCAGCTGATAATAGTATGATGACTATTATACATAGTTTAGTGGAAGTATTAGATCTCAGACTAACGCTTAGCCAGTATTGCGCTACAAATATTGAAGATGTCTTAATATAGGAATTCATTTCGCGTTCTGTCTAACCCAATCTTCTCTGAGATACGCTGGTGACAGTTTCTCCTGTTTGACACAAAGTTGGCAGCAATCCCTGATTTGTTTCACCTTCTTCTTTGGATCCCCGCTAAGATCCTTGCTCTTTTCATTAAAGAGTCTCCCAAATATTGCACACAGTAATAATATCCCTGAGAAAGAATAGAACAATTGAAAGCTGATAAAGTTTACTAACTAAACTATATACCGGATAAAGACTTCTTTTTTATTATTGGTGAATTCTGGGGAATTTATTGTGTGGGGTTTAGTGCTCAACACTCAGTTGACACCTCTTCATTAAAACGGCAGCTGTTGCTGTTGAATCACCCATCCTCATCTCAGCAGTGATGGTCTTCCCCATCCTTGTTTGGATTCCATCATTAAACATCCTCAAGCCCTACAATGGAAAGAGTCAGAAAACGTGTCCCTAACGTTTCCCTCTCAATCCAAGCAAACCAACCATATTTGGCTAGCAACCTGCTTAAATAATGGGACTTTTTACCCATTAAGGCAGGTCATGAACCAACTGATCGATTTTCTAGTTTTAGGCAGCATCACTCGCCTCGCAAATTACATCTTACATTCCCAATCAGTTGGTGATAAAACTCAACCAATATCAATTGGTACACCTGATAGTTAATCACTATCAGATGCCCCTATTTTGTCAGCAACTCCGCCTGACGAGATCTTAAGCATTTGTCCAAATCAATTTCTGACAGTTCTGATCAGGCAAATAACCTAAAATCCACCAAACATAGTTATCCCAAACTCAGGGTCAACCAATTTCCAATTTACCTCACATTAGGTATTTATCCCCTAGCGATTCCTGGTATTCTAGCAGGCTGAGAGATATGGCAAAAATCCCAACACATCCCCTCTCTTTCTTAGATTTCCAGCGAGAAAATTACTGGGCTAGGAGAACACCACTTTGGATATTTGGTCAAATACTTCATTTACTCAAGCGGAGTATGATCACCATTACTCAATGCTGCTCAGGATGACCTTTGGCATGCAGCTCTCTTCCTATTCCTCCTTGCTACCGCCTACTCAGAGCGTTGTCTCCATGATCTACTGTCGTGCCAGACTGATTGATTTACTTGTGATGATATTAGTCCCAGGATCCAGTTTTCCCCCCATCAGGGCATATGCCCTGCTGCCATATTCAGGATTCTTGGTCCAGCATCCTTGATTTTCTGATTTTGTCCTCATCCTAGACAGGAGACTCTTGCTGTTGACGTTCTTTTTATGGCCCAATTAAGAATGCCTATTTATGATCGCCCTTATTTTTTTCTCATAACCTATTAGCTCATATCATTCTTAATTCTTCTCTGGAGAGCTTATCCCATTAATTTGAGATTAATTTCTCCAAAATTGGAGCTTAAGGGATTGTAGAGTGAATAGTGTCGACTTTCATATAAGTCTGAGATCCCCCTCTCATCCATCCCATATGTCAAATTCTGAGTCGCAGTACCAAAAGCTACTCAACAGTTTGTCTGATCAAGATCTTCAGCTCTTCCAGCAGATGATCAGGATGTGCATCGGAACCTCTTCTATGGTCCTTTCAGGACTCATAAGCCTAGTCTGACACCAGCGGCTAATCCTTCCATGGAATTACCAGAAATGGTAACCAACCCTTCGCAAACTAGGCTAGCAATTGTTTCAAATGACTTGTGGTTAATTCTCCCTCTGTCATCAATTCCAGATTTGGATTTTGAAACTCTCCTGGATTTGGCTCCTTTCACAGATAAGCTGAACACCATTGTGGATGCTCCTGAAATTATGCCATTCGCTACTGATCGCTCCTTTCTTGCCAGGTTGTACTTGCTTACTGTTTTCCTCTTCTGACTCATACAATACTACAAACCTGCTGTCTTGGCTACTGAGCTCACCATCAGCAACAGTATTCATTTCAAACTTCCCTACTCAGAATTAAGGACCCAAGTCACTGAGGCTTTATCCCTAGCGCTTAATCCTTCCAACCTTGAGAACATCCTAGATTGTGATACTACCACTTATGCTCTTTGCTTTTCTAGACAGGCTCTTTGAAGCTGGGCCATGAAGCTTCCAGCCTCTCCTGAGTTCCATTTCTCATTCTGCTTCAGCTTCCAAAAGCCCATAGTCATTTCTTGTAGGATGCCATTTGTTCCTTGCATGACTATCTTGTTTCCAGAGCTTCCCATTTGTGTCTTCCGCTGATGGCTCTAATAGGGGTCATTATTTGGCAACCCCTGTCTAGCATCCCTTGTTTGCTTCCAGCCCATATGTCCGGTGTTCTTGATAAAGCCTGCTGGCAGGTGCTCAAGACTAATCTTCCAGCTCTAGTACCATATCAGGGTTACTCAGGGTTATTTGCTGACTGCCTCTTTCTATACTGTTGCTTCTCTCCCTGCTCCAGGGTTTTGCGATTGGCTTCTTCTGACATCTCAATTTCCCTTCCCCTAATTACTTTCTCGCGGGGATCTGCATCCGCTCAATGAACTTGGTTTTGTGTAGGTCTATACCTTACTATAGTCTGATCTCACACAGATTTTGACAAGTTATTTATTCCTATTACAATCCATCCTCCCTCCCCCAAGAGGTGACATAGGAAGAATCATCCCTGTATCAAGGATAATCAATAAAAATAAAAAGTATATGAATATTTATCATTTTTTTCTATATGGGTTATAATCTTTTTTCTAATATCTTATATCAATCTTTTTTTTGCTTCTTTTTCTATGGGACTTGGCCATGTTTCAGTTCAGCAGTCCATATTTTTCCCCAAACTAGGTCCTAGGTATTCTTAAGCCTACCAGTTTTCTATGGTTCAGAGGTCCTTTTTTGAACTTAACCATCTAGATTGGTACAGAGGTCCTTTTGTAGACTTGACCTAATCATCATGACATGACCAGCTTAATGGTTCATTGATCTTTCAGGAACTCTTTTTTCATCAATCCATCACCTTAAATACTTAGAATGGACTTGATTTACAACTCTTCCATCCAAGAGATTCTTGATGGAGTAGGTGTCCATTGCCATCTTGGCAGTAATTTCAAATGGACTTGACCACATCGCATCCAGTTTCTTTCTTCTCCCAAAACCATGTGTATCGCAATAGGCAACTTATTCACCTATTTGATATCCTGCTAAGGCCAGTCAGTTCTTATCATCCATCAATTTCTCTTGTATCCTTTTCTTCAATGCAGTATTGAATGCTTGCATAGCATTTCGATCATGATATTTGTCAGTCAGTTCAAGTACTGTTTGGAACTCATCCCCAATGTTGGTTCCACCACTGAGTATAATATTGGTAGCAACGCGGCCTTCCTCCCATATAACAACTCAAATAGCGTTTTTCTCATTGCCATATGATGACTAATATTGTAGTCGAATGTCACCAAACTTAGGTACATTCCCAACGCGGAAGTTCTTCCTGTGACCAGCTTCCTCAGCGTCACAGCCAGCATTCCAAACACTCGTTCTATCAGTCTGTTCGTCTCCAGCTGGTAAGGTACAGACACAACTTCTCTGATCCCCATTATCTCATTCAGTCATAAAATTACATGAGATGTGAAGTTTGTCCCATTATTGCTAAGCAGGACCTGCGGGCATCCATGTTGGTATACTGCATGATCCAGGATGAACTTTGAAGTGCTGATAGCATCTACTTTTGTCAGGGCCTTCATCTTGACCCATCTCATCAGATGGTCAATAGCAACTATTATATGCTTGACTCCCCCTGTGCTTATCGTCAGCAGTCCCATCACATTGATGAACACCATATTCCAGGAAAATACAGGGTGGACCAGATGGTATCCAGTTATATTGTTATGTGACTTGTGAAGCTCGCACTCCACACAACAAGCTAGATTGTTGGTGACATCATAGTTGATTGACTCTTAATAGTACTGGTGAATATGGTCGGTTGTTTTTCTCAGGCCTCTATGCCCAACAACCTTAGGAGCAGCTTGAACAATAGCGGCTCTTTCCAATGGCTTTAAAGATAGTAATTCTTCCCATTAATCATCTAAAAACTTGTTCATCCATAGTCTTAGTATTTAATCACTTTCTAAAGTGCACCTTAGATTTATCAGGCTCATTCCCGATTTCTCCGTTGACCATTCTCAGGAATAACTCATCCACCTTCTGGTATACCATCTGGACCATTGGTAACTGCGATAAGCCATCCGCATTATTGGTGAGAAGCCCCCGCTCAGTGGACAATCTCATAATCATAAGCCTGTAGCTTAAGTGCTCATCAGGCCAGTCGTCCTTCTGGTTCTCTCAAATTGTGGAGCCAACGCAACAAGGAGTGGTTTGTCACCACTTTAAAGTGCACTTTGTGGATGTACACCCAAAACTGCTTACAGGCATAAATGACCGCAAGACATTCACGCTCAGTTAGGGTGTAATTCCTCTCAGTGGCTGAGAGTGTCTGGCTCACATATGCCACCAGATTTTCATCCCCAAGTTCATCTACTTGTCTTAATATGGCGCTGGTCGCTGCCAATGAGTCATCAATTTGCATAATAAACTCTTGATCAAAATTTAAATATTTAAAATTGGGGAATATATTAAGTATCAGCGTAACTCATCAAAGGATTTCTGTGCTTCTTCATTCCACATAAATCCTTTTTTTGGATCCTTCAACTGATGGAATAAGGGCTCAGCGATTTGGCCAAAGTCCCAAATAAATCTTTTGTAATATCCGACCATCCCAAGGAATACTTGGATGTCTAAGACACTCTTTGGCACAGCCATCCATTCTATGGCTTCAATCTTCTGGGCCTGCAGCTGCAATCCACTAGATTTGATTACGAATCACAGATAATTCAACTCTTTCTTGAAGAAGTGACACTTCCTCAGCTTAATATTCAGGTTAGCCATGGACATTCTCTTTAATAATTCTACCAAGTGGTGTAGATGGTCATTAAACGTCCTACTGAAAACATTTATATCATCCAAACACCAGGACGCATGACAACCTCAAGTTGCTCATTATAGCGTCCATGGCCCTCTATGACGTTTCAGGCGCATTGCATAGGCCCTGGGGCATCCTCGTTGGTTGGTATAGCCCCTGCATGGTAATAATCGCGCATTTTTCTTGGTCTTCTTTTGCAAATCTATTTTTTAATATCCCAATACCAGATCCTTCGCGGAGAGATACTTTGCTTCTCCCAATCAATCTAGCGCATTGTCAATTCTTGGTAGGGGATATGAATCCTTCTTCATAAACTTATTCAGCTTCCAGTAATCAATCACCACCCAATTGGACTCATCCTTTTTCCTCACAATTAGAATTGGACTCTCCCTGGGACTTGATGATAGAACTAGAAGCCTATGCTATACTAGTCTGCTGATTTCATCTTCCACTACTGCTTTGGCCTCTTTCAACTGTCAAATCAGTATCATCCTGATTAGCAAATTTTCCCCGGTGTAAACCTTGTGGATCATGTCTCTCGCACATCCCAAATTGTGGTAATCCTGAGCGAATACTTCCCAATGCTTTTTGAACAATTTGAGCACCTCTTCTTGCTGGACTTCTGTCAGATCATCGAGTTGTTCTCAATCAACCAATAGGTTGATACTCTTTGTTACCCTGGCTGGTAATCACATCTCATTGAGGGTCCCAAATATCGTGGAATCTCCTCAATTCAGTTGTTGTGATTAGGTGAACAAACTTTATGTTCTGATTCTTCCTGATCTTCATTGGGTTTTCACTTAAATTCGCCAAGAGAACTCGAATTTCCCCATGGCCCAGCATTATTATTCCAGGAGCCACCTAAGGCTCTACTCTGGACTTCTTCCAGGGGCTACTTACCTCCCCATACAGAAGCTCAGGTATCACCAATGTCAACCCCGTGTCAACTATCATCTGTGATCTTGGCGGTATGGTTTTCTCATTCTTCTTATGCCTGAAATTCATGGACCAATTAAAATGATTTTTAATACTTTATATAATTTTTGTATTTTCCTTTTGCATTAAGACTTGCAACTACAAAAAGGTTCAGAAGTCCTTCTTTTCCCCTTCATCCAAACTGGGTCCTAGGTAACTCTGACTTACCAGTTATTATGGTTCAAAATCTTATCCTCTTAAGATTTACCCATCCATTTGGTTCAGTGGTCCTCTTCTAGGACTTGACCAAAATTTCAGGACATAACCATTTAATGGTTCAAAGGTCCGCTAAGAACATTGCAAATATATTTTCTTAGGCTTATAACTTCTGATTAGTATTTGCCTTCTTCACTATATGGCCAGCAGCGCTGTCTCTTCCCATATAGGCTACACTTGCCGACTCTGGAAGTATTCTTAAGTATATTAGGCCTTTAACCTGACTATTTATCATCCAACAAGTCCTAATTTCATCTCATATTTTAGCAACTGATGCTTGGATCCTCATATCTCATTAGCCAACTTTTCTGCTTGATTGTTCAGATCATATTTCTCCTGAAAACGATTTTTGGCATTCATTGCCATCCTTAATTACACAGGTTGTTCTGGCCTCTTTAGCTTCATCCAATTTCTCCTGAATTGATGAACTCGTCTCCAGCAACTTCTGATCATTGGTTGAGTGTTATCAAATCAAAATGATTTTCTCCACTATCTTAAATCAATCATTTCCTGTTTTGACTTCATATCTTCATTAGTATAATAATCAAATTATCTTGATTGATTGCTTCCTGTTTCATCCAATGCCTCATATAAACACTCACTCATCAGGACTATTTGAAGCAGACCCAATTCCAACCTGAGTTGATCCTGCTGTTCCTTGGGACTATTTCCAGCAGACCCAATTTCAACCCAAGTTTGCCCTGCTGTTCCTCATTATCTCAAGTAGATATCAGGTGGAACAGGTTTTCTTGAAGCCCTAGAGAGTTCCATATCTAGGCTGCAAGTCCTTTTCCCTGAACTTGAGTATCTTCAATTTTCTTTACTTGGAGCTCCACTTCTGAGTTGGGTGAACGCCAATGAACGTGATCCACTTCACGTTTTATCTTCAATAAAGTTACTTTCCATACTTATTTTTTCCAGAATTAGAAACGTCTTCATAGGACAACATGTTCTAAGTTCTTCTACTCAACTACACCCCTGTAGTGAGCACCAATTTGTTAAAATTTATAGGTCTTGTTATTATCAGACAATAACCCCTATAAACTTATTACTTACGCAGGTTCAGTTCTTGTGCAATTCGTCCACGTTGTACTGCTGTTGATATAATCAGCTGATAATAGTATGACGACTATTATCCATAGTTGAATGGAATTTTTAGATCTCAGCCCAACGCTTGGCCAATATTTCCGCTCAATGTACTTGAGATGTCTCAATATAGGGATTCTTTCCTCGTTCTGTCTAACCTGATCTTCTTTGAGATTGCCTGGTGACAGTTTCTACTGTTTGACACTCAGTTGGCAACAATCCCCCATTTGTTTCCTCTTCTTCTCTGGATCCCCGCTCAGATCCTTACTCTTTTCCTTAAAGAGTCTCCCAATTATTGCACACAGTAATAATATCCCTAAGAAAGAATAGAACAATTGAAAGCTGTTAAAGTTTACTATATAAACTATATACCGGATAAAGACTTCTTTTTAATTATTGGTGAATTTTAGGGAATTTATAGTGTGGGATTTGGTGCTCAACACTCAGTTGAAACCTCTTCATTGAAACGGCAGCTGTTGCTGTTGAATCACCCATCCTCATCTCAGCAGTGATGGTCTTCCCCATCCTTGTTTGTATTCCATCATTGGACATCCTCAAGCCCTATAATGGAAAGATTCAGAAAACGTGTCCCTAACGTTTCCCTCTCAATCCAAGCAAACCAACCATATTTGGCTAGCAACCTGCTTAAATAATGGGACTTGTTACCCATTAAGGCAGGTCATGAACCAACTGATTGATTTGCTAGTTTTAGGCAGCATCACTCGCCTCACAACTTACTACTTACAATCCCAATCTGTTGATGATGAAACCTGACCAATTCCAATCAGTACACCTGATAATTAATCACTATCAGATGCCCCTATTTTGTCGGCAACTCCACCTGACAAGATCTTAAGCATTTGTACAGATCAATCCCTGATGGATCCAACCAGGCAAATATCCTAAAACTTTTCCAAACATAGTTACTTTAAAATAAGTGTCAACCAATTTCCAATTCACCTCATTAGGAATTTATCCCCTAGCGATTCCTGGTGATCTAGCAGGCTGGGAATATGGGTAAAAATCTCAACATATGCCAAGGGGTCAGTAAGTACTGCTGGCCCCATGCTTAAGGCAAAATGGCAAGGGCTTACCAGTCTTCATACTGGTTGGCCTGCCAATTAGCAGAGCCCACTGTAAGTCCTGGGGAACGTCCTCTGGCGTCAATTGGGCCATTTTCCCATTCCCAAGCAAGAAGGTACTGAAGAGGATGACCATACCCCTTGTTACTCAGAGCAATCTCGCTCACATGGTAGATGAGCGCTGGGTAACAGCCCTTCTGCTTTGGATCCCGCTTCTGGTACCCACATTCTCCTCGGCAAAATTGCTATGAGAAATCAGTGAAATCTGCATTGAGATTGCCAAAATTAAATTGATTGTAACTAATTTGAGCGCAATCATCCTGATGCTTAGATTTCAAATGGTCAAAAAGATATGAAGGCCAATCTATCGACTATAATGCTCAACGGTTGTGATTCAGTTAACATGACGATTGGAAATATCTCCCCCCTCCCTCATGTTGGGCATCACCACCAAGGGCAGGTAATAGCATTGGACACCATCAACAAATTTTCAAAGCATCCTGCTGGAAAATCAGGTGTTGCGCCTGATGCAATGCCACTGACTGAACAAATGGCCCAGCGACTGAGCATGGGTGGGTTAGCGTCCTGAACCCGTTCTTAACCAATGGCTCACCCTTATTTGGGGTGGCCTTGGGGGATTCCTGCTGCACATTGGGCCAAATGCTGTCGCACCAACCGTCAGAAACATAGCTGAGCCTTGGTTCAGACGTTCAAGGTTAAACTGACAGCAACTTGGCCCACCGCCAAATCTTTCAATGTCAGTTCCCAGGGAACTAGCCCGCTCATTCCTGAATAATTCTCTAGTTAGGTTGAAATTGTGGGACCCAATCCCTGCTTGGTTTACCTCTAAATTGGTAACTATTTAATCATTCACATCACACTGAGAAAATTGTTGGTTGATTTTCCTTTTTAAATTTTCCATTTAACCTTTTTCCAAATTAGTCATTTATATGTTGAGAATTATGCCAACTTTTCTGCCAACACTCTCATATGCCTCGGGGTTAATGGCTGTGGTTGTCTGGTATTTTATTTAATGCCTGTACGAAATTCTGGCTCACTGACAGATACTGGTGGAACTTCTTCAGGTTCCATATTTATCATATCAACAGCAGTGCCTTGGGCATTTTGGTTTACCGTTCAGGTGCTTTGGCATCTGGACTGCCAGGCTAGTCTAATTATTACTTGCTGTTCGCCTGACACCCACAGTCAATTTTCTGACATGGTCGATGATGTAGTTAAACTCCCGCATCAGTTACCACAAATAAAAAACTCATAATTATCATTTTCTAACACAATGGCAGGGGCAGTAATTAAAAGTTTCCCAAATCAAAGGGGTAATGCAGAATATGATCCTATCGCCATAGTCGACTGATTACTGGCTGTCCCATATTACGCTTTATAAATCAAGTCCAGAGCCATTTTTATCTTCTGGATAAATCAGTAGGAAAAAACGTTAACTGGGGAGCTGGTGTCAATTAGCGCTAGGATTTTAACCTTATGTACAATTACCTTTACTTAAACCACCAAAGATAAAAACTGAGAATTAACAGCTACCAAACTGTCATTAGGGATGTATAGCAAAGAAAGCAGAGGATTCTGCCGCGGCCAAGCTCAGTGCTGTTGAATGCATTCTTGAAGTCTTATCTGTAAATGCTTGGCTTTCCATAGAGGAGCTGACCTCCAAACTTTGTTTGGGTAACTGATAAACATAAAAAATAAGAAAGCCTAATATTTTTATTTCCTTGAATAGAAAGAGATACGTCAACTTCTGCAGGCGCAGCTAACACAAAACATTCTGAGGTGCTGGGAATAAAGCTAGAACTAGAACAAGGGTCTTGAGGCACTTGATTGCCGTCAGTATAGGGAGCCTCCTGCCCTATAATGACTTATCTTTTGCCAACTTACATTGAAGGACGTAACAAAATTCTGTTGTGTGGTTGGTTCTCTTAAAATGGGTGCAGTATAATTCAGGTGTAGGAGGTATGGGGTAATGGCTAACACTTGGGGCTGGGGTTTATTGTTGTTAAAATGAGGTAGCCTGCAGGTTTATGTAGTTTGGCAGGAATTTCCAATATATCTTATTTGATTTGGAGGAGGGACGTCAAGTTGGATTTTAACGCTTAAAAATATAAAATAGAATGTTAGGCATATTTTTAAACCCTGAAAACGAGGCGGTGATAGAATCGTCTAATGTAAGACTATTCCCTGCAACCAACGCTTGAGCCTCGAGTTAAAAACAATAGGTAAACTCATTGATAGTCTCTCCACAATCAAGGTTTATCCAATGAAGGTCTGTTTTTGGTTGGATATAGTTAGGCCAAACCCAAATTCATGGATCAAGGCAGTTTTGGCGTCAGTCCAAGTTCGGCCATACATTAAATGGGGGGACCATAATGTCTTGAGCCATGCAACTAGGATAGTTTTGTCAGGTTTTTGAGACGTTGGTGATTGGTTGCTTCCTCCATAGAGCTTTCATAGAAATATAAGAAACAAAAGATTCTTCCCTCTCTGGGGACGTATTTTTCTCTGAATGCGGTTTTAAACGTGTCACTTGGGGGTTTGGAGGCTGAACGACATGAACCAAAACCAGGACCATGCTTTCACCTTACTAAAGAACAGTATCTCAGGAATCCTCTTTAGGATGAAGCATATCCACTTGACTACTTTAAGCTTTAATATCTTCAATTACTAGATCTACTCGTTCATGAGTGACATTAAGAGCCAGATTTGAGGCGATGAGTTGGTTTAACTGCCATATTTTGTTTTTTAACGCTATAATGACATCTCAGAGTTCAAGTTGATGTTGCTCAGTGGAGAGCACTCTTTGCTCCAGCCCACATACCCCAGCAGGTAGGGCTGCCAAGTTCCTGAGGCGTTCATGATGAGCAGTTGGGGAAATTTCAGGGGAGAGGGAAACTTCATACTGAGGAGTTGGGCTCCTTGCGTGACGTGTCCTAATTGGACATTGTGGTTTTTAACTTAATGAATTAGCACCTGAAGGCGTTCGTCAGGGACTCCTGGGTCAACACTAGGTCCAGGAGGTCCTCTTGGCCCAGGGGTCCCCATCCACCATCCTGTCTATCACAACCAGGGTGTCTCCATTCATCATCCTGTCTGTCACGACCAGGGGGTCCCTGTTCACCATCACGCCCGTCATAACTGGGGGATCCACGCTCACCAGGCACTCCTTGTGGCCCTGAAGAACGGAGGCTATTCTGGCCATCACGTACTTCATAAATCATTTCGTCTGATGACTGGAGGCGTTTGTCAACAGAGGTGATAAAGTTATCAATTCTAGCTTGTAAATCGAGGGTAAAATCTACAAAATTGATTATGTTTAAAGACCTCTAGATGACTAAATTCGATTATTGAGTTTTGTCTAAATGAAACTCATGATTCATTAATCCAGACGGTCAACACATTTGGATCTCATTATGATCTGCCGATTTTCCAATATAGAGTTTCGGTTTTTAAAGCCAAACTGGGAGGCAGATTGGTAATATTAGAGGAGCTATGAATCTATTTTCTCCAATAACTGCAAATGACAGAGTAATTCCAGGTGATGGAACCCCGCTACTTGGAGTAGATGGTACAAGTTGGGTTGTACAAAGTGATGCAGATAGTGTTCTGTTCATCAAGCTTCAGTATGATCTGCATTGAGTGAAGAACATTGAGCCAATATCAACATAGGAGCCAGCACTGCAAGAGCCCATCTTCTATTAGCTCAGCCTCAAGGGACAAAGTTCCAAATAAGAGGAGCTGAAGGGCTTCAGCGAAGTCTGATAAGTGATAATAATATCGCTCTGGAGATGTAGCATGGTGCGTCACCTCCAACATCAGGGAAAATAGAAGTCATGGGTCGTCACTGTATCTCCTATGTGCATATTGATTGCCAGTCACTAAAAATGGGCGGCTTCACAATCTACGGTGTTTAAAAGCCAAATCATTATTGTCCATTGTTTATTTTTTATATTTATTCAAGGCAAGCCAACTAGGGGATGGACATTACCAAAGCTAAAACTAGCCTAAAAACCTAATGTAACTACTTGGTTTAAACAAAACGCCTTAATGAGCGGATTAAAATGAAACAAAACAAAAAACAACCAACCAGGTGGGCAGCGAAAACCGCTTATCCCTCCATGGTGGAAGGGGGGGTCAGGGGGCTCATCTTCGGCAGCCTCTTTGGCAGCAGCTTCTTCCTCCCATAGTAGAGTGCATGTCACAGCCGACAGTAATGGCATTGGGGCATCTTCTGTATGGGGTTAATCCAAAATGAAATACCAGACTAACTTGGCTGTTAACTGAGGGGTATGAGAGTACCAGCAGAAAAAGCGGATTAATTATCAACATATAAAAACTAAATTTTTGGGGAAGGTGTTTTAAGGAAAATTTTAAGGAAGAAAGATCAACCAACAATTTTCTCAGTGTGATGCGACTGATTAAATAGTAGTTGATTTAGAGGGGAAACAAGCCAGGATTAGGTCCCACAAGTTTGAACTAACTGGCAAATTGTTTGGGAATGGAGAACAGATAATTTAACTGTGAACCAATATTGAAAAAAGGCGGCAGGCTGAGTCACTGTTGGTTCAACCTCAAATGTCTGAACCAAGGCTTGACTGCATTTCTGATGGTTGGCACAACGGCGTTTAGCCTGATGAGCAGCAGGAATCCCCCAAGGCCACCCCACATAGGGGTGGGCCCGTTTGGTTGGGAACAGGTTTGGGACATCTAACCCACCCGTGCTTGGTCACTGGGCCATTCATTTGGTCAGTAGCATTGCATCAGGTGCAACGCCCAATTTGCCATCGGGGAGCTTCAAACCCTCGTTGATGGTGTCCAATGCTGTTACCTGCCTGTCAGGGATGATCTCCGACAATTTTGGGAGGGGGTGACTTTTTCAATTGTTGTGTTAACTGAATCGCAACCGTTGGGCATTCCAGCTGATAGATTGGTCTTCATACCTTTTGACCATTTGAAATCTGAGCATTGGGCTGATTGCCACTCAAATTAGTTCCGATTAATTTCATTTTGGTGATCTCAGTGCAGATTTCACTAATTCCCTATAGCATTTCTGCTGAGGTGAGTGTGGGTACTGGAAGTGGGATCCAAAGCAGGAGAGCTGTTACCCAGCGCTCTCTACCATGTGAGCGAGATTGCCCTGAGTAACGAGGGGTACAGCCATCCTCTTCAGTGCCTTCTTGCTCAGGAATGAAAAAATGGCCCAATCAATGCCCAGAGGACGTTCCCCAGGACTTACAGGGATGCCCTGGAATACCAGGGGCACAGTTGCTGCAGTGGCAGTGTCATCTTCACAGGTGAAGCCAAGGTCGAAATACCCCTTGTAGGGGTGGAAATTAATAAAGCTGGCGGGTGTCATCACTGCCTGTGCCATTTCAATAATTGCTTGGTCATGGTATGGGAATAGTTTCCCATATTTGACCCTTAGGCCGTAGCACATGTTTCTGCGGGGGAGCACTAGGGGGCAGCATGGTACCACTTGGGTATAAGCAAGGTGGACGTCTAGGTCCTTGGGCGGAATGAATTGTCCCATAGGTTTGGAATGACTAGGTGAACCAGTCCTAGCGCGTTTTCCTACTGGATGGAAAATGGCGGGGAGTTTCGCCGCTGCCCCACGCTGGAGCAGCTGGTGGAGAATCTGAGGACATTGGAGCAAAACTACTATGGGTGAATTCGATTTGTTTTATTAATATGTGTAATTTTGCTTGGAAGGTTATGCCAAGCGGAAAGAAAGTTGGTTCCATTGTTTATTTTATTTTATTTTATATTTTTACCATGAACTCAGGGTGTACCTGGCAGGGAGCACCAGTTTTGTTGGGACCATGGGGTTGTTACCACATTTATTAATTTTTAAGCTCATGGGATCTGAAGCTCCTGGGTGTTGGATTATGCCATTTGCTTTTCTTGGTCAAAAGTCTTTACTCTGGATGATATGAATGAAATACTATTTACAAATATATGTTTGTCCAAACTAATAGAGGTAGGCCAATTTGACTTAATGGCAAAGAAGAGAGTTGTCTTTATTTGCTTAGAATCCACAGTATAAGGGAGATCAGTATTGGTTTTCAGTAAATCTCCAAGCTGTACAGGATAAGATCTATAATTGTCATGAATTGGGGATTCTGCAGCAGGCTAGTTATCTCAGTCAAATAGGATATGCTCACCGCATGGATAGGTTTTAGCCCCAAGGTTAGGAAGCTCTGATAGAATAATAGTTGACCATATAAGTTGGGGTTGATTTCTGACTTCAAGAGCCCTTGAATTTCGTTAGTGATTATCCTCAATAAATGTTTGTGCTATCTGGTCAGATCAGGATCAATTACCTTAAGCCTTCACATCTGAATCTTCAATTTGGGTAGAAATCCCAAAACACTCTTTCTTAGTGAAGATATAGTTGTGTTCCACATTATAAAACATCTTGCTGAAGTACAAAATATGATGATCAACCCATGCTCATCCAATTGAGCCAATATAGCTCCAACAGCGTAGTCTGTGGCATTGGTAAACATCATGAAGAGTTTACCATAGTTGGGGTTGGCAAATGTTTGGCCGTTGCTGAAGCAACTTTTTTAGCATTCTAATGCAGCCTTTTGTTCCGCTTCCCAATGAAAAAGAATGTTCTTTGTTAAGATGCATAAGAGGGTCTTACTGAGCTGAGCGAATTTGGGGATGAATTAATGGTATAACATCATGCTCAAGGATACCTGGATGTTGCGGAGGGTTTTAGGCGCGGGTATCCTTGATATCGCTTTAATCTTGACATGGAGAGGCTAAATTCTATCTGGGAGATAGCGTGGCCCTGTAAAATCTATCTTCTTCTGAAAGGAAGTCATTTGGAGTCCTTCAGCTTAATGTGATAGTCCTGCAAGCGTTAAGACTTCTTTTATGTGAGAAAGATGCTCATTAAAGGTTCAGGAGAAGACATTGATTTCGTCAAGATAGATGATCACACAACTCAGCTTAAGATCCTGTAGTATGTGGTCTATGGCTCGCTGAAGCGTGGCAGGCGCATTGCACAACCCCTGGGGTAGCCAAATGGGTTAAAATAAGCCTTTGCTGCAGATAAGCGCACATTTTCTTGGTCTTTAGTAGAAAGTTCCATCTTCCAGTATCCACTAGCTAAAGTCCATAGTGGAAAACATCTTGGATCCAGAGAGTTGTGTTAAAGATCATCAAATTGGGGGACAGGATAAATATCTTTTTAAAGGTGTTGGAAATTTGGTTGACCACATTATCCATCTCGATTGCCAATTAGAGATTCAAAGGTTGTTAAAAACAATCTATTGTTTGGAGATGGTTGCCAACTGAACTATTAGTCATAAATAACCAAAGGATATAATCAGATGATTGGTTTCAATTAATATTTCATTTAAGATCTTTCTCAACTAAATTGTTAGTTGTAATTTACCAAAGGATATAATTTGATGATTGGTTTTGATTAATGTTCAAATTAGAAATAATCCCTGACAATGTTAAATAAGCATTTTGATGAGGGCTTTATTGCCGATAGTCAGATTGTCATAGTGGATCATTCAAATAGTGGCATTAAACGATTAATGCCATTTTTGTAAAGTTACAGAAGCGCTTTAATGCTTGTCTTGGCGGTAGTTAGTAAATGTAATCAAGTAACATGCCCCCAGACCATCTGTGTACGGTTCCTAATGCAAGGGGATGGCTGCTAATCTGTGAAAAGTTACACTGCTGAAGATTAATTAAGATGAAGGAATTTGGCAGTTTTGGGAAGTTAATTCTAAGGGTCAGAGGTTTACAGAAGACCAAAAAGGTGATTTATTAAAGAATTTTTTAAAAGTTGTACAGCTTCTGCCCATAATAAACCCTAGCTTTTTTATTAGAACACATAATTCAACTGATATATTATTATTATATCTACCTCTAAATTGAAGATTAAAGGGAATAAAGGTCCCTAGTTTTTTTTCTCAAGTACAGTTTGTCAGAGTGGATTCGTTGCCTTTTATTTTGAAGAATCAAACTACTAGTTGTTGCCATACATCTATTGCTTTTATCAAGTTTTCAACGAACCTGTACAGTAAACTACCCAAAAGTTTACACTTGGTGCTCACTACAGGGGCGTAGTTGAGTCTTGTCATTTAATACCACTATGTCCTATGTTCAGGGTGAAATTCAGCGGCTATGGAATGATCTGGAGAGTGTATATCAGACCACTCTATGTCAGTGGATCAGGAAAATTTATCCAGAACGGAAAATGCGTTATCAAGCTGGAAGAAGATTTCAACCTTGTCGCTGAAGTTAATAATGAGTTATTCAGGAAAATATCCAAGTTAGAGCAAAAAAATGAAAATTTAGAGAAGGATCTACTATTGTTAAAGTAGCATTTCAGGAAGAGGCTGAGAAAAACTGTCTATTATGGGAAAACATGGTCTTCTTCAGAAACAAGTAAAAGAGTTAAAAACATCAATGTAATTGTATTCATATGGAAACGGAGATTGGGAACAGGACCTATACAAAGATGAAAGCGGTATAGGGAGCACTCAGCCTAAAATATATACCTAGTGCTATGCCACCATTTCAATGATAACCCCTAACAACACACCAGCTAGCGCTAGAATGACTAGCCGCTCTGCTTATCCTAAAAACATTCCTGTAAACCCAGAGAAATTTCAGCCCACCCCAAAATTGCCACCCTTTATTTGGGATAATGCCCCAGCTTTCTTCAAATTGTTAGAAATGACCATGTTTGGTTGCAGTGATAACCATAAAAGCTGTTACTGTTATCAATTTTTTAGATACCACTTGTCTAAATTTGGTATTACCCCATTTGCACGGAAAAATAGGTCATGTAATGAGGCGAAAATGCAATTATGAAGGAATTTGGCACCCCTGAACAAATGGCTAAGCAAAAGAAGGAGCTCTTGGGAATACAATTCCAATAAGACATCTTAGGAGAATTCGCTGAGCATTTCATGAAGAAGTGCAAATCCTGTTGGAATTAACAACTTGAATGACTTTGACGCTTGCATCTTCATAAAGGCAGTAATCCAACTTTATTGGTATTTACACCAATCCATGGCGTCAACCTTCACCAATAATATGATTACTTCTCAAATGATGGAGCACCCAAAAATTGGCCTCCAATCTTTGACGCACCTAGTTGAAGTGTAAAACAACAACTGCTTTTTAACTTAAATTTATCAAAAAATCCTGAGCCCAAAGTGGAATTCACCATTAAAAAGAGAAATCCCCCAACGGTCTATAATGGCCTAGTATTACACCTTGCATCACTTGTAACAGATGCAGAAATACTGGACACTATGCTGCCCAGTGATAGACTAAGAAACAAAAAGATCAGGTGAACTTTGTCCAGGAAAAATACCTATGAGGAGTTGGAAAAAGGCTTTACAGTCTATATGAGGATTGATCTAGGTCTTCAGATTGCTTAGTTCCCTCAAACAAGCTCAACGAAATTGATACCTCTGACCTATTTATAGATGTACCTGTTTATGATTCTCCCCAGCCAGGCACAGGTCCAAATTTTCATGCAATAACTCAATCAAAAGCAAATGCAATTAATCCTAAAATTATATTGGAAGTTTCCAACCCTAAGCCAATCAACTGTTGGAGAGGCGCAAAATGAGAAAATAAAACAATTTGCTAAAGATGAAGTTGGAAGACGTTAATGTTACAATTCCTATTGCTACCATCAAGGATTCATTTCCTTATATATCAGCTAAAATTATTCACATTCTGGATTTGGCAACTGATGCTGCTATACATTCAGTAAATAATATCTCTTAACACTCTGAGTGTACTTATGCCAACATTTTGGTTAAACAAATAGAAGTAAGGGCTATTATCGATAGCGGTGCACCAATTGATAAATGTCTACCAAATTAGTAAAATGTCTAAAATTTCGCTGGATATAGCACATTGAAAGCAGTACGGTACAGCTGTCCCAACCCTACTTCCTGTGGGCCTTATATTGCCTTATCCCTTCGTCTTAAATCCCTAATCATGTCTGAGCCAGCAATTATTCTACCCAATAAGAATTAAAACATTCTCATTGGCACCAACTTCTGAGTATATATAGTTTAAAGTGCAACTTTAAGGAGAATACTCTGAAAATCTTGGGCCTGATGCTACCATTAATCTATCATCAAAAGGGGGATGCCCCCCTCAATAAGAGAAATATCTTTATAAATTTGATATATAAGGATGGCATCATTCACGTAGGTTATTAACTAGTTGGGAAAAAGATCCAGCCTTTACCAAAACGTCTGAATGAAAACCAAGGAATTTCAATCTGAGTAAAAAGAGACTAATCATACTGCCTGGGATGCAGATAGTAGTCAATATATGACTGACGCTGAAAATTCCTGAGAAATTATATGTTAAAATTGAGGCTCCCTGGCGAAGATTAAGAATTGAACCTTGGGTAGCTCTAGAAATCCTAATTCCTGGTTATGAGAAAATTCGTATCTTTTAGCCAATCTGCAAAAAAATGCCGATTGAAATAAAGCAAAACCAAGTAGTTGTGCTCAACCAATTAATATTTATAACAGAGCTCCATTTTTTCCACAAATTCAGGGATTTTGACTGAAATGGGATTACTGGATTCAGCTGGAAGCATTTATACATTAATCGCTCAGGAATAATTATCAGTATTAGCCAAAGATCAGCAAAATGAAGTATTGGCTTTATTCAAATGATATCAGATTATTTTTGCACAAAGTGACCACAATCTAGGGTGCTCAGAAAACGTACTCCATCAAATTGACACCAGAGAAGATGCCCTAATTAGAATGAGACCTATTAAAAGGTCCTGAGAGGCTGAGGCAATAGTTGCCAAAGAAATAGAAAAGTTGTTAGAGCACGGATTAATTGTGCCTTCATCTAGCCCATGGGCTTGTCCAATATTAATCGTCAAAAAGAAGGATGGCCCAAACTGGGGTTGTAATCAACTATTGCTGTTTTAATAAAATCATGAAAAAAGACTCTTATCCCTTGCCGCAAATTGATGATGTGTTGGATCAGTTAGGTAGGGCTAAATTCTTTTTGGTAATGGACCTCATCTTGGGGTATTGGCAGATCAATATGTCGCCTGAGGACCAGGAGAAGTGTGCCATAATAATGGCACAAGGACTTTACTAACTTACGCGGATGCCTCAAGGCTTGTATAATGACCCTGCAACTTTTCAAAAGGCTATGGATACCATCTTATGCGACCTCAAATTTTCTGATGTTCTAGTCTATCTAGACAATATCAATGTATTTGGTCAAAAAACATATAGCACTTGCAACACTTGAAGGAAGCATTCAAGTAATTAGCCGCCAACAATCTTAAAATCAGGCCCCAAAAGTGTCACTTCTTTAAAGAGCAGTTATAATTTTGGGCTTTGTTATAAGTGTGGATGGATTAAAACCTCAAAAAAATAAAAACGACAATGCTATTGAGCGGATGTTGTTGCTGAAAAGTGTTTATGATATCCAAGTCTTTTTAGGAATGGTTATTTATTATAGCTGTTTTCTTATGGACTTTGCAAAAAATAGCAGATCCATTATTCCATTTGCTTAAGAATCCGAAAAGGGTTAAATGGAATGAGATGGCCCATGGAGCTTTGACGAATTAAGGTGATACTTGACAACAAGCCCAATATTCAAATATCCAAATTTTTACTCACCATTTTTATACAATTAGATGTATCGCTCATGGCGTTAGGTGCTGTACTTAGTCAAGTGGACGAACAAGGTAACTAGCACTCAATGGCATATGTCAGCTGTACCTTAACCAAGGCTGAAATGATTTATACAGTCACCATGCATGAATGCTTGCAGTTATCTACGCTTGCATGCAATTTTGTGTTTATATTCATGGGTGCATTTCAAGGTTTCAACTGATAATTCATCTCTCTATTGTTTGCATAACTTAAGAGAACCAGAGGTGAGACTAGCACAATGTGCCTTAAAATTGCAGGCGTATTATTATAAAATCAAACATTGCGCCAGGGTAAAAAACCAAAATGCTGATGGATTATCCAGACTGCTGGTAATTATTAAAGTACAAATTGTGCTGATGACCTATTCAAACGAATGGTGAAAAGAGAGTTGGAAACAAGCCACCAGAAGTTCAAAAGGTTATACAAAATTACATAGGGGGAACAAAACAAAAGAACTGACAATTATATAAACTAGTTAATGATAAAGGACTTTTGTTCCTTATAAACCATCCAAGCAAATAGAAATATTTCACGCTGCTCATAGAGTCGTTGATCATGGTGGCCTCAAGAAAACTTAAGAGCACATTTGCAAATATTACTACAGGGAATCTATTAATTAGATACAACAAATTTCCTTTCCTGTTGTGCAGAGTGTCAGCTCCACAAGCCACACAAAAATGTGGCTGGATATCAGTTAGTGCAACCAGGGTTTGCCTGGCATACAGTATTAATTGATGTCATGGGACCTCTAAGTACAAGCATTGGAGGAATATAATAAATTATAGTTGTAATTGATCACCTGACCTGATGGATTGAAATAAAGGCTATGGTTCAGGTCGATGAAATGAATACTGCCAAATTTATTCTAGATCAAGTGATATATCATCATGGCTGTCCCCAAGTGATCTTGAATAATTTTAGAACGAACTTTATGTCCTTTGTCATAACCCATTTGAACAAATTGATGGGATCAAAGGTGTTATATTGGTCTCATATTGTCCAGTAATTAATGAAATAAGTTGAGAGAGTGAACGCTACCTTAGCTGTTACGTTATGAAAGCTGGTTGCAGGAAAAAACTCTGCTTGGGCTTTGTACTTAAGTTCAGTGATATTCGCCTATAATGTCAGCTATCATTCCTCAACTGGGAAAACACCTTTTAAATTTCTCTATAGATGAAAAGCTGCATTACCACAGATTCTATACTCAGCACTGGAGTTAACTTCAGAGATGAGTCCTGACCAAGATTTTAGTTGATAAGCCAACGTTATGATTGATTTACAATCCTAAGCGTTTGCTGAAACCCTTCAGAAAAGGATTCAGGCTAAAACTTACAATGATAAGAATCAAACGCCTATAAAAAGATTTGAAATTGTGGATAAAGTATCCTACTGTGTCCCTAAAGTGGGATTAGATTGGCGAAATAAGCTGGATGCTTTTATGGATAGGCCATTCAAATTAATTTCAAAATTGACAATGGATGCCTATACAATCAAAAATATCCTCAATGGTCATATAGTCAACTAAGTTCCTAGCAAGTTTTTTAATTTGGCACTAAAAATAATATACACAAAAAATAAAAAACATAAAAACCAATCAGTAAAAAACATAAAAAGAAAAAAATAGCAATAATAATAAAAACTATAAAATAAAATTGACTTACTTTGTTGTACTTAAAATACTTAGGCGTTGTTCCCTGATATTTTTGGCAGGGCCAGCTTGGGTTGCAACTGGGTCTGCTGGTTTTAGTCCTGAGGCACTAAAGTATGTCATTATGATAAGGATGGTATGAAACCAGAACATCATGAGTAGTCCATAGGAATGAAGATCCGTTCTGAATGCAGATGGAGAGACCAACCTGTGGGAGTACAAGTTTTCCAGGCTATGATCAGAAATGATGCCAGAGTAGTTCTTGTACATCATGAGGCCATAGGACTACGCTCAACAAAAGCGGCAGCAAAAAAAGAGACCACAGAACTAATGAGCTGGTTAATTCCAGAAGATGGACCTTTGAACTAGGCTTATTAGTTAAGTCTTGAGAAGAAGCAATTGCTTCTGAAAAACTGTCTTGTGGATAATTTGGTCAAGCGTGGGATGTTTATGAAGTTCAGTTGACCACATTAACTATCTTGCTTGCCAATTAGAATTCAAAGGTTTTTAAAAGCAATCTATTGTTTGGAAATGTTTAACAACTAAATTATTAGTCATAATTAACCAAAGGATATAATTTGATGATTGGTTTCAATTAAATTTTGTCAGGGATCACCCCTATTACATTATTAGTTTTAAATAACCAAAGGATATATACTATAATTGATTTTTATTAATATTTCATCTGGTATCATCCTTAATAACGTTTTTTAAGACAATTTAATGAGGTTCTGATTGCCAATAGTTGGATTGACATAGTGAATTATTCAAGCAGAGGTTCTAAACAATTAGGGTTGTTTTTATGAAGCTATTGAAGCGTTTTAACGCTTGTTTTGGTGGTAGCAAGTATTCATAATCAGGTAACACAGCCCCAGCCCATCTGTTTATGATTCCTAACACAAGGGGATGGTTGCCAATCTGTGAAAGGTTACACTGCTGAGGATTAACTAAGACGAAGGCATTCACCATCATCAGAAGTTAATCCTAAGGGTTAGAAGTTTCAGGAGACCAATCAGTTGATTTTCAGAAAATTATCTGAAAAGTTGTTCACCTTCTGCCTATAAAAAACCCTAGTATTCTCTAATAAAACACATAATGCAACTGATATATAATTATTATATTTACTTTTAAATTGAACATTGAATGGAATAAAGGTCTTTTGTTGTTTTTCTCAATTTACAGTTTACCAGAGTAGATTTGAGGCTACTTATTAAGAAGACTCAACCTACTAGTTGTCGCCATACAGCTAGTGCGTTTAATAGTCTACAACCAACCTGTACAGTAAACTACCAAAAGGTTTACAGAGTACCATCCGGCTTTTGGGAAATTACAGCAGGAGATGACACAGGGGAGGTTTTTTAACCAATTAACCCTTCTTTACCATGTTATCAATCCAAGTCTTTAGCGCCTGGTCCTCTTCATCTGTGTAAGGATACATGGGACATCTGATCTTAATCAAATCTACTAGTTAACTGTGACTAAAAACAAATTCTGAGTGATTGGGCAGCTTATCAGTCCATCCACTTCAAGAATTGACCTAAGGGGAGTAAGGACAAGGCATAAAGTTTGCAGCTCAGGAACAATATTAGTGAGAGATTATTCCACAGTTTCACCACAGCATTGCCTGTTGCCAGAGTAGGAAGAAGGGAATTTCACCTGAGTGAGCATTAGAGGCAAAGACTAACATGTTCCGCTTGAAGTCAATACTTACTGAATGGCGGCGCCGCCAACCTACCCCCAAAAAACTGAGTATCTCAACTTGGAGATTGTCTTGAAGTGTGCTATAAATTCATAGTTATGGGCACAAAGCGCAGGGTTTTGCAAAAGGGGAGTGTGAGCTTAGGGACCCAAGATGCCTCAGGACTGAGGAACCTGAGGTGAACGATTTCTTAAAGATTGCACTACCTTAAGTTAAACGTAACTCCTTGTGGCAACAGAATTAAGGCAGTTTCTGTTACCATACATTGTCCTAACCTAATAAGAATGGGAAACAAAAAAGTAAGCACAACCAACTTCATTTGGCTCATTAAGGGATCAAAGGGTTAGTCAGATGTCTTGCCCCGGTGTTTTTGGGCCTTGGTACCTCTGTTGACAAACTTATTGGTCTTAGCTGCTGCTGTTGCATAAGACAAAAAATATAGACTCACGATCATCAGGGTCTGATAAGGGCCGCACATCTGAAAGATCCTCATATACAGGATCCACGTGACGCTTCTCCTCCACCTGATGGACTAGGGTAATGTGATAGAAATTGATAGCTGGACAGCAGAGTTTATGGGAATCACGACTTTACCCAAAGGATCATTTGAGATATTATGTTATGAGGGAGATTCCTTATAGTGAGTTTAGTCCAAATGAACCATTATGTCTTCATCCCATTAAGGGTTAAAATCATCCTCAGAGGTGTTTAATAGTTCCATGTTTAGGTGTGTGAGTCCATAATCTTGTACTCTGTGACAATTTTTAAACTTGTATAGGAAATTATTGCAATAGTCAAGAGCGCGGGGTTCATCACCTATTCAAAGAAATTTGCTACTTTCACCGTTGTATTCACCCTGTTGTCAAATTTCAACACCTGAATATGTCCTAACATGAGATTAAGAGAATATCATACTCAAGGCGCCTATAGCTAAGTGATGGAGGCAAAAGGGTTGTAAATTTTGTGGCGAATAAGACTGGCTTATGAGGTTAACAGTAATATCCCGCGTACAACAGTTAAGGAGCATTTTAATAGGGAAAGATACTTGAGCTGGTGAGAGTCGTTAAAGTAAAAGATCCTGAACTAACAACTAAACTCTGTATTAAAGGGTTGGATTATAATGTTGTGATTCCAGAGTGCAAAGGAATGACCTGGCTTCTTTTGGGGTTGAACTAAAAAACAAGAGTCGCCATAGTTCATAAGACACCGCTGGTCTCAAGGGGCTAGAAATAGGCACGTTGGATGGGTTGTTGGATAGTATCCAACCCAGGGAATTGTTACACATATGCCGTTTACCTTAATAAAAAACTAAAAGACCAGTTTTTATTATAATTATGTTTTCTTAAACTTATAGGAAACTGTCAGGGAGACAGCAAGAAAGATTAGTCTGTCCTGCCAGTCAGGACGCATAAGTGCCCAAAAGGCAAGCCAGAATGCCAGAGGAAATGCTGCTTGAATGACGTTGGCTTGTGAGGGGAGATGCATGATTATTGAGTGTCAGTGTGTTGTGAGCGTAAAAAGGAACCTGGCAAGAAACCAGGCTGCTGCAACTCCAGACCCAATGGACCTTGCTGCAGTGAGTTGAGCGATTGTATTTGCAATTTATAACCCTCCATAGGAGAGTTTGGTACTAATATGGAGGTGAGGGGGCAGATCCTCACCTGAAGTGGAAACAGATGTGCCCATAGGATTCTGATATCCTGCTGGAAGATGGACTTATCAATTGGGTTGAATTCTCAGAAGTTTCAGACACAATACGCCCAGTTGGCTATAGTAGGGGCTATAGTTACTATCATGACTGGTATTGCCCAGCCAATATGGGGCCCGAGGGGCTGCATCATTAGGGCTATAGGGAGTTTGGCAAGAAAAAAATTTGAAAAAATAGGGAACTTGGGGAGATTTCTTAATGAATGGTAAGTTGAGAGAGTTGACCTGTCAATTTCATTAGTGTGTTACAACTGCTTAAATAGATGATCAAATTGGGGAATAACTTAGTAAAGCATGGGATCAGGGCCCTCAAGATTTGACCTAACATGGCGAACTTTTAAGGAACGAATTAAATCTGAACCAACTTCAAAGAAGTGGCAGTGGGCCGAGTCACTGTCAGTTTGACCTCAGATGCCCAACTTATAGTTTCACTGCATTTCCATTGGTAGCCCGATGACATCTTGCCTGACAGACAATGGGAATCTCAAAGGCCACCCCACATAGGGAAGTCCCAAAAGGTCAGAAACGGGTTTAGGATATCCAACCCACAAGCAATCAATCGCTTTGGTATCCATTTTGTCCAAGCGAGATGCATCAAATGACAAATACTGATTTTTGAGGGAAATTGTTTTATGCTATTGGTGACTTTTGATGATGAATCACCACCATCCGTGAGTTCTGCTAAGGATTCGGAATTGGACGCATTTGTCTTAGGAGGTACATGCCCATAGGCTTTGTGTTCAATGTTTATGAGGATACTTTCAAATTGGCAACAACATATTCCACTAGCCAATGCCATTGGTGAGTTTACCGAGGATTTGATACTGGACACATTCATCTTAATAGGTACATGCCCGCTAATCTTTGTCCCCCAATGTTTTTAATTCAGGTTTCAAACCAACGGCAACTTTTTGTAGTGGCATGTTTCCATTGGCGAGATTTGCTGAGGATTTGACACTTAATTTCTCATTTACTGTATGTGCAAGCCTATTGGACTTTGTTATTGTGGGTTTAAGGCTTCCAAACCTTTTTTTAGTACTAGATGGTCCCAACCCAAGGGGGGATTCATCGATGTCTATTGAATTACGCCTGGGCTCCTAAGAGCCTGAGGCGAGGGAAGGGGAGGGAGGAGGCATCAAGAAAGGGAGGGGGGTTTGCGCGCCAGAGCCGTGCTGCAGTGACAACTGAGCGGGGGAGGGTTGGCGACATAGTGCAGACCTTCAGGGCCATCTCAAAGTGTACCTGAAAGTGGGTGATCATGTGTGGCCGGGTCCACACCTGCTGTTCAAAGGCAGCACGAAGGAAGGAGTTATGGATGGTCCAGATGGATGTGGCATAGGCGAGGACACGGAGGGGTCAGTGGCGACCAGGCAATGTCTGCTCAAACATGAGGTCTTGCACAGGGTGTCCAGACCAGGGCTGAGCATGGAGGAGCGCGCGGGCCTTTGGCCAAAATGCGGCGACACCTGGACAGGTGAAAAAACGATGGAGGTGGGAGTCAATAGGCTCCACACAGCGGGGGCAGCTTCAGTGCTGGAAGGTAGGGCCAGTCCGGTCCCCTGTCCTGTATGAACAGTGGAGCACCCTCCATAAGGTGTTGGACACCTTTGCTGACAGGATGGGGTGATAGACGTCCTTCCACAATTCCTTAAGGTTAAATCTCACGGAGGGAGGGAGGAGCTCAAGGAGTCTTGGGCGGATGGGAGGACGATCTTGGGGGTTGAGGCGAGTTGTGACAACTTGTCCATTGTGCACAATTGCATGGCGACGGGGGCTGAGGCCAGGGCCTTCCCTTCTGTATGGGAAGGCATGGTGGATCCGCGCGCCTACTCGTTTCAGGGCAAGGAGAGCCTGGTTCCAGTAGGGGGATGAGGATGGTTTTAGGCGATGGCCTGGGTGGTTTGTGAGCCACTCCCCTAATGAGGTCAGAGATGCTCTAGGAAGACCCAGAGCTGCTGACACTGACTGGCGGAGGGCGGGCGCCCATTGGGGCATGGGGGTTGCGTCCCAGCAGACAATCGGCCATAGGAACTTCAGGAAGATTGTGGTGGCGTGGGATCGCATGTCCAAAAGCCCTAGGCCCCCTTCATTGCAGGGTCAGGCAATGGTTGAGAGGGCCATTGGTAAATGGTTTGAGCCTCAGATCCAACAGCGGAGGAGTACATTGAGCCGCGTATAAAAGGCATCTGTGAATGGGCAGACGTGCGCTAGGAACCAGACTTTGGAGAGGAGGAACACATTGGCCATCAGAGCTCACCCTGGGGGTGATGTGCCGCTGGTTCCAGCTGGCAATCATGGAGTTAACTGCTGCGAGGAGCAAGTCCTCATTGTCTTTTAGCGCAACTCCTTGTTGGTTGGTGAGAACGCCCAGGTGACGGAAGGTACCGCGCTCAGGTTCAATACCAAATGGTGGGGGAAGGTGGGGGAGCCGACCTGTACAACTGTTGTCTTGGAGGTGTTGACCATGGCGTTGGACGCCTTGGTGTACCTCTCAATGATCACAGCAGCGAGGGCAACATCCCCAGGGCAGCCAAATGCAATGGCAGTGTCATCTGCAAATGCCATGGTGCGTGTGGGGCTTTACCTGGGACCAGAATCCCTGTTAGCTTGTCCTGTAAGGAGGCCAAGAGGGGGTCAAGGGTGATGTTAAAAAGGATAGGGCTCAGGGGGTCCCCTTGCCGGAGACCTTGTCCAACTGGTACTGCCGCTGTAAAACCCATTGGCGCCAGGACTCTGGTGTGGAGCTGGTCATAGAGCGCTGATATCCAGCGCCTAGCTGCGGGTGGGAGATGGAAGCGGGCCAGGGAAGCATCAATATACCTCCAGGCTACCCGATCATATGCTTTCTCCATATCCAGGAGAGCCACAAAGCCATTCACCTTACAAGAGTTAGCAGTCAAAGTCACGTGAAGGTCATTATAGTTGTCCCATAACGACCTCCCTGGAATAAAACCGTGCTGGGATGGGGAGAGGCGAGATGACACCCATTTGGTGATGCGGTTGGCCAGAAGCTTTGTGAAGAGCTTGTGGTCTGTGTTGATCAACGCTATGGGGCGCCAGTTCGCCAGGTTCTCACGGTCTGACTTCTTGTGAATGAGGGTCGTGATTGAGCCTCTGGAGTCGGGGAGGACCTCGCCATTCACCAAGAGTGCAGCGAATAGGTCGCGGAGGATTCTGGCTATCACTGCAGGTTCCAGAAGGTACACCTCAAAGGGTATTCCGTCTGGGCCTGGGGCTTTAAGCCGTGGGGATTTCAGAAGGGTTTCCATCACCTCCTGGATGGAAATAGGCGCCAGTAGAGCCTCATCAGCCCGTGGGTCAATGGGCGGCTCTGGAGCCCGCCACAGGAAGTCTTGGATGTCCGATGGGTCCACCTGGGTGGCATGGAAGAGGCTGAAGTAGAAGCGGTGTAGTTCCTGCGTGATTTCCTCCTTGTCTGAAGTGGTTGTAGTGCCAATCTTCAGTGCAGTGATATCCTGCGCTGTTGACCGGGCTTTCTGTTTCTGAAAGAAGAAGCGGGTGGGGAGTTCCCATTGAGCATAGTAACGAAATGTTGTAAAGTTTGCTGCCCATTCTTCCTGCAGTGTGAGCTCCAAGCGGAGTGCTTCCTGCGCCGCTTCCCAGTCTTCCAACCATCTGGGAGAGGGCGAAGGCTGGCAGTTTCGCTCTAGATGTCTGATTCTGGCTTCCGCCCTTTTGACTCTGGCGCTAGCTGCAGTCATCTGGGCTTTGGCACAGTTGTAAGCAACGCGGGTGATGCCCTCCTTGGTCACCGCCCATCTAGCCTTGTGGTCAAGCAGGTGGGGTGGGGGGAGGTGAGAGTCTCCCGGATGGTCATAGACAGCTTCTCCTTAGTGAAGGGGTTGTTGAGAAGAGCTGGGGCAACCCTAGGCCAGAACCTACGCGACGGTCTAAGTGTGGTGGTGAGGACAACGGTGAGTGACCTGTGATCACTCAGATGGTTGTCACGAGAGATGGGAGAGGAGACGCGACCAATTAGCAGGGGGCCAATCAGTGCCATATCTATGCGTGACGCTGACTGGAAAGCTCCTCCATCATACTGGATCCTAGTCATGAAACCTAGGCCAGACGCGGAGGGTGGAAGCGCATCTATAAAGCCACTCAGGCGAAGGAAATCCTGGAGGCGACTTGATCCAGGGAGTTCCTTTGCTGTAGGGGGTAAGAGTCACGGACGCGACTTATGGTTGTGTTGAAATCTCCTAAGAGGACTGTATTCCGTGGGAGATTGAGTTGGACGAGCTCTTCCAAGAGCCAATTTTGCTCCTGACCTGCATTAGACAGGTAGATGCTTGCAGCGAAGAAGGAGAAGTCAGGAGTAGTGAGCTTGGCCAGTATGAGGCGGCCACCTAGATATTGTGAAAAAGAATGGGTTTTAACCCGGGGATTCAAAACAATAAGGGCGGCATGGTTTGTCCAGAAGGAGTTGCCTCCAAACTGTTCATTCCATGCAGATTGTTCGTGGGGAGGATATGGGGCTCCTGGACAGCAGCGATGTCAATTTGTGCTGACCTGAAGTTTCGGAGGAGGCGGGCTCTCCGCTTAAAGTCCCGCAACCCATTTGCGTTGATGGATTGCAGGGCCAGGGTGCTGCCATGGGGACTCATAGCTGTTCCCCTCCATGTCCTGGGGGTTGCCAGCGCTTAAACCTGCTGCTGTGAGGCGGCTAGTTTTGAGTCCTTTAGCTTGACTAATAGCTGCAATCCGTGAGGAGCGTCGAGGGTTCTGAGGGGAAGGAGAGGGTGGGGGGCGGAGGACCCAGTAAGCCAGCCTAGGATGCTGCCCCCGCTCCATTGCAGGGGAAGGACCTGAGGGTGCTCAATGGTGACCTCCGCGGTGTCCCCATTTGATGAGTCTGAGTCCATATTCACTTCCTCCAACACTGCAAAGAATCCGCGCGAAATGGACTGTGGGGTTGGGGTAGGACTCTTTGAGGTGGCACTTCTACTGCAGGCCGCGGGTTGCCAGTCCATGCTGGTGGGCATAGCTCCATTGGGAGCTGAGGGTTGATGCGATAAATCGCTGGTGGAGGTTGGTGGGGGTGCCGCGGAGCCCTGAGTGGGGGTGGCTGACGAGGGGCACCCTGTGGGAGATGCCTTGCGCTTGGTGAGAGAGGGAGTTGACTCTGGGAGATTGGAGGGGGTGCCCACTGGAAGAGGGGCATGAGCGCGAAGGTATCCCATACCAATAGTGGGGTTAGCTGTTTCAACTGCTAGGCGTAAGGCCTCAGGGGACAGGTCTTTAACGGGAACCCATTGTGTGGGTTGTGGAATTGCTGCTGCAGCCACGTGGGATCGTTTTTGGCCTGGTTTAGGCCCCTGGGTGGTGGCTAAGAGGGCTTGTTTTCGAGCTGTGCAGCCACTATACAAGTGTCCAAGGGCGTTACACCATGAACACCGGGGGCGCGCCTGATCAGGGTCGACAAAGAAGATCTCAGGGCATGCCACAACTACCGCCACACGAGGAATAACCTCAATGTTGCGGGATACAGTGGGGGAGGGGATGAACGACGCCCTAGCAGTGCGAGCTCTTTGAGTGGGAGCATAGTAAGAGGGGACGCTAAAGTCCACTGAAAGAACAGACCCAAACTCCATTAAACCACGATGGAGTGCCAGTTTAAGAGACTCAGGATCAACAGTCGTTGGTAGGTTGGAAAAAGTAACCCACTAAATTTTCTCCAGGTGAGAGCGTGTGCGGGAGATGCGAAGAGATCTGCGTGGAATAATGACCTGGAGGGTGGCAGCATGGTCAGCAAGGGCAGCTTCAGTGAAGCCCACATCGATGTAGTGGCCCTCCACTGATTCATGGATGGTGGTGTTAATAGGGAAGTTCTCCGCAATCGCTGCAAAGTATGAGAAGTAATCCTCTGTATAGAATTCAACAGGGTTAAGCCCATAATAAAGGCGAATTGCGTGGGAGAGGGTTGAGCGAGGTAGAGCTTTTTGCGCTCTAGTTTCGGCCCATTTCTTCTTAACATCAGCAATAAACGCCACTTCACGGGGATCAGCTTTGGGTAGCGTTGGTGCCAGAGGTTTTTGCCACGCCCCAGTGGCTCCTTTGGTACGTTTGTGTTTGCTTTGGGCTGCAATTGCAGGTTGAGTGTGAGCTGGTAATTTGGACAAGTTTGCGGAGTTCCCTTGTTTCTGGAATGTTACAGCAGTTGCTGGCGTCATATTAAATTGAGGGGCGGTTTTTTGGGCCTCGCTAAATTGGGGAGGCCCATCCAGATTGGAATTAACTCCAGCCAGTTGGGAGGAGGGAGATGTTTCATCACCATCCCAATCTATTTGGGTAAATTCAGCCCGAGTATTTGCTGTGATTTCGTGGGCAAAACTCACTGGCTGATTGGTGAATTGGTCGTTTTCAGCATATTGAGATAAAGTGCCGACTTGAGAAGTGCCGATTATGGGGTTTAAATGGGACGGGTGAGATTGGAACTGGTGTGAAGTTCCAAAATCTGAACCATTTAAATCCCCATTGGGAAGAGTAGATTGTCCCAATTTGGTGCTTAGTGAACCAGAATGTGCGGCTAATCCAACCTTACATCCGAGGGTTTGGGGCCAGGTGATTGTTGGGCCTCGCTAAATTGGGGAGGCTCATCCAGATTGGAATTAACTCCAGCCAATTGGGAGGAGGGCGATGTTTCATCACCATCCCAATCTATTTGGGTAAATTCAGCCCGAGTATTTGCTGTGATTTTGGGGGCAAAACTCACTGGCTGATTGGTGAATTGGTCGTTTTCAGCATATGGAGATAAAGTGCCGACTTGAGAAGTGCCAATTACGGGGTTTAAATGGGACGGGTGAGATTGGAACTGGTGTGAAGTTCCAAAATCCGAACCATTTGAATCCTCATTGGGAAGAGTAGATTGTCCCAATTTGGTGCTTAGTGAACCAGAATGTGCGGCTAATCCAACCTTACATCTGAGGGTTTGGGGGCCAGGTAGCTGGGTATCGCCCCTCTTGGAGGGAGCCAGAAACACGGCGTCAGCAATAATAGATGGGGCTTAATTAGCTGACACAATGGGGGAGGTGAATGCCTGGATGGGCTGAGTTGCATTCAACTGAGCAGACGCCATTAAAACAGCGTGGGTGATGGCCTCCTTGGTTGGAGGGGGCCCAGCGGGTTGGTGGGAGGCAGCGCACACAGAGAGGTTTTAGGCGTGCAGGTTGCAGAAGTGCAATCAGGTGAACTGGAGCTAGTTGATGTAGCTCCAGGCTGGGGGGTGGTGCCTGCTTTCATGGCTGCTGCTTGAGAGCGGGTGATTCTGGTTGACCCTGAGGTGGGTAACCGAGGGTTGCTTCATTTGGGGGTGGTGCTGGCTCGTTTGGCATAGACTGTGGGTTCTTTTGCGGGGTTTCCCGCCATATTTGCTAATAGTTTTCGTAAATCTCTTTAGTGGAGCTAAATTTCAGGCTGAATTGATTTTCGAAAAGTGATGCTTAGCAGAAAGAGAGATCTTAAGGCTTCCAGACCTTGATTTTGAGGGCTTGGTGACATGACTTCATACGAACCTTTCACCCATGGGTGGAAGCTTCCAACTATTTCAGCGCAAAGTTCCTCAATTTGTCATACTAATTTTGCGGAGGCAATTATGGGGACAGGTGGTGAATCTTCAAAGGGAGAGCTGTTACCTAACGCTCATCTAACACTGGGCGAGATCACCATGTGAGACGAGAGGGACAGCTGCCTCTTAGGACCTTCTTTAGTGGGGAATGGGAACACCGCCAAGTCTAAGCTGAGGGGACTATCCCCAGACTTACATTACCCCTCCCTTTTGCCAAATGGGGCACCACCACTGAGGAACTGAGTGAGAGCCACATTTTTGTGGGCCTTTGGCAGCTTGATCGCCATTAAAGTAGCAATCTTTGGGGGAGTACGAGGGGATTCTGGGTGGATGGAGTGTAAAGCCTCGACCAGCTTCAAGAAGTTTGCGCAATCTTGGACCCTGACCCAACTGTTCTTTTAGTACTAGTGGTGCCCAACCCAAAAGGGGGAGCCGCCACGCATCTGACCCAACTGTTCTCATAGGCTGGATAGCCCAACCAAGTGACGAGATATTGGACAGACCACCAAGATCTGTGGGATTCCATAATTCCCTCCACTTCAGCCTCCTCCACACCCTCTTTCACAACTGGCTCTGGATCCAAGGGGATGCCCCTTGAATGTGAACAGCTGAGATACATGGAAGACTGGGCGTTGCTTCCAGTGAGGTGGCAATTTTAAACAGAAAGCGCCATTACCCAAATCTTCCTCTACCAAGTGGGGACCTGAACGCTTACTTGCAAACTTATGAGAGGGTACCTGCATCCCAAATGACGCGTGTCAAGCATGACATATGAACCAACCAATATTTCATGTGCCAGGAGCCTTTTCCAATCTTCAAACTGTTTGTAGTCACTTATAGCCTTAGTTAGATGCTCCCAAACCAAGGACTGTGTGGCCCAAATATGCTTGGCATGGTCAGCGGCAGTTGGTACCTCTGGGAAAAGGCATGTACTGACTGAAAATGAGGTTTTTTACCCCAAGGTTGCTTCATATGGGGAAAACCCCATGGAGGCATGCGTTCCATTATTATATGCAAACTAATTGAGGGGGAGGTCATCAGCCCAGGTATCCTGCATGGTTGCATCGGAGCACCACAGGTACTGTTCCAGGATCTGATCAACCCATTAAGTATGTCCATTGGACTGGGGATGATATGCAGTGGAACAACAAGGCATAATTTTCAATATTGACAGAAGCTCATTCCAGAACTGCGCTGTAAACTGGGGCCCATGGTCGCTGACAATCTCCTGTGGGAGACCATAACATAGAGAACACATGGCGCACAAAAAGACGCGCAATTTCCTCTGAAGTAATAGTGGAAGAGCATGTAATGAATAGGGAGAATTTTGTAATGTGATTGACAACCACCATCACCTCTGTAAACCCATTGGAACTGGGGAGTTTAACAATAATCCACGGACACCAATGTCCATGGACCCTCTGCCTGTTGTAAGGGGTGAAGGATACCATTTCTTCCTGACCAATCTGACTTATCCCGCGCAAGTTACACAGTCTGTGATCCGGGCCAAGACCTCCTTTTACAAGCTCACCTAATTGTAGGTAAACTTGATTAAGTTGATACACTTCTTATTCCCAGGATGTCTGACTGCAGGGGATCGTAATGAGCCTGAATCACTACAGTCTGAAGAAGGGGGAACCCAAACCCATGACCAAAACTGAATGAGGCCCTTGGCCAAAGAATATAAGGAATGTTTTGAAGTAGGGTGGGACAACCGTTCCAAAAGGTCTACCCCTTATGCTCAGGCTGTTTGCGTTGCTAAAACCTGGGAGATTAGATGTGCATCTGGAGCTAAGTCCACTGCCAAAACCATTGGAAGTGCAATGGATAATATTTGGACAGGGTAATGACTGTGATCAGTTCCGCCTCATCTGAGTCAGCAGGACAATGTGCTGGGTTACAACTTAAGAATTCTAATAACATTTAGCGCTCCTTTTACAAGCTCATACTTGAAACTGAAGCTACACAAATCCTTATAGGTTTGATCCTTTCATTGTGCCAACTTCTGTGGCTTGCAAAATAAATAAGGGCTTGGTGATCCGTGACCACAGTATACTCATGCTAAGCGTCCTGTAAGAGATACCTCCAATGGGGCAAAGTCCATTCTACAGCTGCCAGCTCCTTATCATAGATGGCCCAGGACTGTTCAGTGGGAGTGAACTTGCATGAAAAATAGGCGACTGGATGTTCCAAACCATCATTATCCTGAAGCAAAACATCCCCACCACAATGGATGAGGCATAACATGCCACAACTTAGGGTTTGATGGGGTCCGTATTTTTTAAGATGAGGGGTGAAAAGAACACCTCTTTAATCGACTCAAATGCCTGCTGGTACTCAAGCGTACAACAAATGGGACATTCTTACCCATGAGTGTATGGAGTGGGGCTAACTGGTATAGGGCATGGAAGTTTTTCTTTAAGAAAATGATAGTACCCAAAAAGCTTCTTAATTGCTTTTGGGTCATTGGGGTTAAACATTCACAGATGGCATCCAGCTTGTTGGGGGTAGTGCATACCCATATTTTATGACGAGATTGCTCAAAAATGTAACTTCTTTGATATAAAACTCAAATTTTGAAGTTTTAGTGAACAGGACCGCCTTATGTAAGGCAGCCAATACCGCCTTCAGGTCCTTCACATGTTGTTCAGAAGTATGGAAGTGTACCAACATATTGTCAATGTATGCAACCGCGAAGGTGAACCGGAGATCACCCAGCACACTATTGATCATCCTTTGGAATATAGCTGGCATATTCTTTAGCCATAAAGGAATTTCTCAAAATTGGAAGATGCCCTCGTTTTTTTTGTATAGCGTTAAGTCATTCCTGAACTTTATTCACCTGAATCTGATTAAAGGCATTAACAAGATTGCGTTTGAAGAACACACACAATTTGGCAAAAGCTTGACCAATTGTCTGCTCCATTGGCAATGGGTTGTGATTGTGGACTGTGATCTTATTAAGGTGACTATAATCCATGCAGGAATAAAGGGAGCATTGGCCTTCTTGGTAAAGATGATGGGAGAAGCAACCAGGGATGTTTCTTTGAAGAGCCACCCTTCTTAAACATGTCGTCCAACCATGTTTTAAGGCAACCTCCTCCTCTGCTTATGCGGGTACAGTGGGCAGTTTATGTTCACTACCTGAACCATTTTCTGAAACCCCAGGTCAAATTCTGTATGTGGGGGAGATGGTCCACCTTCTGGGAGTCAAAAATACTTTGATATCCCATCAATGGAAGTGATCAATATACAGCCTTGAGTTTTAGTAATTGTATCCAGTAATGGAAACTCGCCCTCCATCTAGCTAATAGAGAACGACAACATTTTAGACTCAAGAAGAATTCTAAAATTCTGCTGATGCCACCAACCCACACCTAAAATTACTGGAAACACCAGGTTTAATATTGTGGAGAATCAATTACAAAAGCTAAGCTGGTGAACTGAGAAAGGTACTGGGCGTCATATTTGTACAATGGCTGAGAGGCTGACGAAGCAACCATCATTGCAGGGCCCAAGTCCAGGTCAAGGTCCAGCTTATGGGCCAACTCCAAGCTCATATTTTTTACCCACTGCTCCAGTGTCCACAAAGGCCTAGAAGGACGCCTAGTGAGCTCTAATACTAATTTCATTGGCAAAAAAAATAGGCAGAATTCTGTTTATTAGCAGATACAGTCATTTCTGATGAAACTGAAGAGATAATAAGCAAAATCAGGGGGAAGATCGAGCTCTTTTATGGGAGCAAAATTGGGGAGAGCAAGGGGTTGGGAACCATCTTCTTCAAGCTGGGTTTTCAATGACTCATCGACAGATAAACCCAGATAATCCAACTTGGGTGCGAAGGCAACATCTGACCCTGGAACCAGTATCAATACTGATTCAACAACAGGATTGGGATTCAAGTCCATGTTGGGCAACCCAATCATGGAGATCTCAACTTGAGGGTGGGGAGTGTGGCGGAGAGAGGCATTACTGGAAGTTACAACCTTGCATATTTGATCCACTGTCCCCATAGGAGTGGATTAAACTTTGTGATGAGCAGAGGCAGAATCAAATGCAGATCTGAAAATTGCTTAAAGCCTATCACTAGAAAGCTCAAGCACTGGGGCTTGCTCATGGAAGGCTGCAACTAAAGAGGCCATGCTAGGTGCTTCAGCGATCAGAAAGAGTAATTGTAAAAAGCGTTTCAGACGTAGCACAGAGGGTTTAAAAGCTGCTGATACTGCTGTGACAAGTGAGATAGGATCACCTGCTTGAATAGTAGAATGCAGAAGTCCTCGCACCCACCAACAGGCTTTGCCAACAAATGCATCCAAAATATCAACACCTTGCTATGCGTTGGACAATAAAGTAGCATTATTCAGGGCAACACTGGATCACATTTGCACTTTGGCAAGAGCCTCAAGGACCTGATTAACAACATCTTGGGAAGGGACACCTGGATACCCCATTTGAGGATGAACTGAGAAAAGAGTAGCAGCCAATGGGGCCATGCTACCATGGAGAAATTCCTCCAAAGCATTTTGAACGCTGCTCCCAAAATAGCCAACTGATCAAACAAATAGCAGGAGACAAGCTACTGACTGTGTGTGCATTTGGTAAAGGGTAATCACTGCAGCGCCCATCTCCACAAGGAGGGAGAATTTGGTCAGAAACAATGGAAAGTCAATTATGTCAAAGAGATGGCAGAGAAAGTTTAGACTGTCCTGCAGTCAGGATGCATAAGCAGCTAAAAGGCAAGCCAGGATGCCAGAGGCATTGCCGCATGGATGATGTTGCTTGTTCAGTGAGATGCATGAAAATTGAGTGTCAGTGGATTGCAATCGTTAAAAAGAAACCTGGCAAGAAACCAGGCTGTTGCAACTCCATACCCAGTGGACCTTGCTGCAATGAGTTGAGCAATTGAATTTCCAATATGGAACCCTCCATAGGAGAGTTTGGTACAAATATGGAGGTGAGGGGGCAGATCCTCACCTGAAGTGGAAACAGATGTGCCCATAGGATTCTGATATCCTTCTGCCAAAAGGCCTTGACAATTAGTTTAAATTCCAGGAAGTTTCTTACGCTATACGCCCAGTTGATTATGGTAGGGGCTATACTTACTATCATGACTGGTATTGTCCAGCCAATATGGGGCCCAAGGGGCTACTTAGTTAGGGCCATAGGGAGTTCAGCAAGAAAAAATTTGAGATAAATCATAATTTAGGGAACACAGGGAGAATTTATAATGTTTGGTAAGTTGGCAAAATTGACCTTCGATTTCCTCAGTGTGTTATGACTGCTTAAATAGACGATTGATTGAGGAATAACTTAGTAAAGCATGGGATCAGGGCCCTCAAGATTTGACCTAACCCGGTGAACTTTTATAAGGGGAAATATTAATCTGAACCAACTTCAAAGGAGTCATTGGTGGGCTGAGTCACTGTCAGTTTAACCTCATATTCCTAACTTGCAGTTTCACAGCATTTTTGATAGTTAGCATGATGATGTCTCACATGACAGGCAACGGGAATCTCCCAAGGCCACCCCACGTAGGGGCAGTTCCAAAAGGTCAGAAACAGGTTTAGGATACCCAACCTGCCCACATCTGGTCACTTTGGCATCCATTTGGCCAAGCGAGTTGCATCAAATGACAATCCTAATTTTTTGAAGAAAGAGCTTTGAGTTATTAGCAAATTTTGACGATGACCCAACGCCATTGGCAAGTTCCGCTGAAGATTTGGCATTTGACACATTTGTCTTAGAAGGTACATGCCCATCAGGCCTTGTCCCAATGTTTCCAGAGGTATTTTCAAATTGGTGACAACATTTTCCAATGGCCCAATGCCAAGGGTGAATTTTACCAAGAATTTGACACTGGACACATTCTTCCTAAGAGGTACACGCATGAGGGGCTTTATCCCCAATGTTTTTGAAAAAGGGCTTTGAGTTGATGGCAACGTTTCCCAAAGGCCCAATGCCATTGGTAAGTTTTGCCAAGTATTAACACTTGATTCCTCATTTACTGAATGTGTGAGCCCGTCAGGCTTTGTTACTGAGGGTTTACGCTTCTGGGCCTTGATTTCAAGGGCTTGGTGCTATCAACTTTATGAAAAACCTTTCAGCCAATAAGGGGTCGTGGCTTCCATATATAATTTTGCGCAAATTTCCTCAATTTGCCATACTAATTTGACAGAAATAATTGTGCGGACAGGTGGTGGAATCTTCAGAGGGAAGCTGTTACCCAACGTATATCTACCACATGGGCGATATCACCCTGTGAGACGAGAGGGACAGCTGCCCAATTAGGACCCTTTTTAGTGCGGGATTGGAACACTGACCAGTCTAGGCAGAAGGGACGCTCCCCCAGAATTACAGAAACTTGATAAAGAATAACCCAACACCCTACAAATAGCAGGGTGCTGGGCCTTATGTTGGGATGAGGGAGCTGCTAAGCTGATCATAATAAGCAGAGTTTATTTTCTGATTTCAAATCCAAAAATTACAGTTTTGAACATCAATTTCACCTCAATAGTAACATTCATCTTCCAAGCTATTCTAAGGTCATTTTCCCCCGATTCTGGATATCTGAATTCAATTTTTTGATATACAAAAGGAAGCGCAAGTTCATTGCCTCTTTTCGCGCTCTTTTTCTTGACTTTTTCTGAGCTGGACTTATTAGATATGTTTCTCTTATGTTGGTTAGATTCTGGGTGAACCAACTGTTAGGGCAGAATATGGAGACCGTGATATGGGGTTTCATGATTTTTCTGAATTCTTCACAAACTTAGTTGTTTTTTTAAATAACCTCTGCTGATTTTGGCACTTGTGTGAATTTGGGCTGAGGGTAGATGGGTAAAAGGTTGGGGCAATCAGGGAGGTGCAGCGTCTACCCATCTCTCAACTAGGGTATTCCCTAGTCAGATATCTGTGTGAGATAAGGGCCTGGAATTTGAACCTTTTTTGGTTCTAAAGGGGTACACAACTCTGTCCAGCTTGATGGCTGGTACCTGATTCCTTACACTAATATTAATTAAAGCTCAACTAAAGGGTTGATTCTTCGCCCCATGGAAACCCTTATCAGAAAACTCCAACTAAAATTAGTATATTATTAATACTAATAGTGGCATTAATCTTATAGTTTGGCCTTGAAAACAATTGCACCTACTAATACAGCCAATGATCAAAATAATAAATAAAATTGAAGCCCTTTCTATGGCTTTGACCAACCTTAATTTTATGATGACAAAGGCCTTAGTATAATCCATGAAAGCCAAAATAATTTGACTTCTGGTAGTAGTGACGTCATAGGATGCTCTAATATAAATATGGCAAAAAGAGTATGCCCCAACATTGCAAATGATGCCCCTAAAGTGTCCCTTTTTATATCATTAGGTGTCCCGCTAATGATGGCTAAACTATCATCATTCCACCCAAAGAGAATTTCCTCATTTGAATGACTCCAACTAGTGTGCATATTATTATTTGAAAAATGTAAAAAATTAAAAACAGCAATCTATTGTAAAAAAACAAAGGGCAAAAGTACCACAAGAGTTTTGAGGGTCACAGGAGCCACAAGAGTAAAGTTTAAGATCCAAATAGGCAATAAATTATTTAAGCAAACAGGAACTCTACATTATAATCTGAGTAGTTAACTCCAAAGATCAACATGAATTAGTGAGATAATCTTTACTGAATCTAAAAATATGCAGAATCGCTTTATGCAAAGAAACTGATTTTTTATACACCATGTCCTACATTTACACCCAAAATTTCCTCTTTACTATATACTTTCATATTTTTTAAGTTTAATAACTTATTTTACAGAATCTGCTTTTATTGTTATAATTTGGTGGTGATAAAGCCAAATTACTGAAGGATTACTGTCAAAAGTTTGGACTTAGCCAGTTTTGCTACCAGCATGAGTTTTTAGAAGCTCTAATGTGCTTAGTAACAGCCATTGTCAAGTTTATTTCAAGTATCTAACATAATCTGGGCTTCCTGGGAATAGGAGTAAAAACCCCACATAGCAGAGAATAAGACTACTTAATTTTCCAAATAATGCACCCTGTGAGTATATAACTTATTGTAGCTGGCTCAACCCTTCAATCAGCACCCAATGAGCGAACGGGAAAATTTGGCAATACAGCTGAAGATGCCTCAGATGGGGTTGGAGAAAAAATTTATCCCCAAAAGTATATCAGTGCTCTAATCGAGGTGCCAACTGAATTAGACGTAATGCCCAATCAAAGGGTCAATGTGAACATCAAAACCTTAAGGAATAGTATTAGGCAATTCCTAGCACTTATAGGAATAAACAATTGTCATATTGTAAGTCTGGGGGAGCGCCCCCTCTTTCTGGATTGGGTGGTGTTACCGTTCCCAACAAAAAAGGGTTTAAAAAGGCAGCTGTCCCTCTTGTCACACAGGGCAATCTCGCCCATGTGATGGATGTGTGATGGGTAACAGCCCTTTCCTTGAAAGTCCCACCACCTGTCCCCACAATTAACTCCACTGAATTAGTTCACCAAAATTGAGGAAAATTATGTTGAAATATTTGTAAGCTGCCACCCCCTTGGGTCAAAGGATTTTATGAAGTTTAAAACACCAGGCCCTCAAAATTAAGACCTGGAAGCCTAAAATTCTCAGCAACAAAGCCCAATGGGCTCACACATTCATTAGATGAGAAATTAAGTGTCAGGTTCTCAGTAAAATTCGCCAATAGCATTGGGCCATTGGAAAATGTTGTCATCAGTATGAACCTACTTCAAAACATTGGGGACAAAGCCCAATGGGCATGTACCTCTTAATAAGATTGTGACCAGCGACAAACCCTTGATTAACTTGCTAATGGCACAGGCCATTGGGCAATGTTGGTACCAATTTGAGACTCCCTCAAAAACTTTGAGGACAAAGCATGACGGTCATATACCTCCATTATCAAATGTTGCTGCTAACCCAGAATCCTCCCCTCAAAATTAGAATTATTGTTCATTGCATTTCACATGGCTGAACGGATGCCAAAGTGACCAGGTGTGGGCAGGTTGGATATCCCAAACCCTACTGAACTCTTTGCACTGCGCTTATGTGGGGTGACCTTGAGAGGTTTCCCGTTACCCATCAGGAGAGATGCCATAGCCTAACTGTCAGAAACACAGTGAAACCGCAATTTGGGCATCCAAGGTTGGACTACAGCAACTTAGCCCACCACCAACAATTTCAAAGTTGGCTCAAAGTAAATTCGTTTTCACCCACACTTGAAGTTTGTCAGGCTAGAAAAATCCTTGAGGGACCCAATCTTGAGCTTTACTAAGCTATTCCATAAATCAAGTGTCTATTTAAACATTCATAACACTGAGAAAATAGACAGTTGACTTTTTTAATTACAATATAATAAAATCACATTTCCAAAAATTCTATTTTTTATTATGTTAAGATGCAAACTGCTCATCCCAATTCAATTTTCACAGCTCACAAACCTGTGGTCCCTAGGTCCATGATTTCCTGGTTTGTTGCTAGGTTTATGTTCACGTTTATTATCTATTAGTGCTCACTGGAAAAATTACTTCCAGCTTAAAACAATGTCATACAAGCATCATTTCCTCTGGCATTTGGGCTTGCCTTCTGGGTGTTCAAGCATCCAGACTGGCAGGCTGGTCTAAACTTACTTTGCCGCCACTATGACACTTATAACTTTTTATTAATATTCTTGATCACATCCCATCTTTTCACCTTTGTATAATACCCAGAACTCTGCAAGTAATAGGGTGATGGGTCTTTTGTTATTTACTTGATAAAAATTCCAAACTCCATGGAATTTTCAAGAAATGTTTTAACAGAGTTCTAACTAATATTCCCTTTATCAAATAGGCTTTTATATTATATATAAGCCCTATATGTTAGTCTCAGTCATGGCAGTGACCATCTCCCTAGTTGTCTCTGAGCTCATATCAATCAATGGAGAAACTTAAGAGGTTACCCATGACAAACTACAATACTAACTTTTAAATATGAATAATGTAAGTCTGGAAGCCCAACCTCTTGGTTTGAACCATGAGAAGTTCCTTTAAAGAAGAAAGAAAGAACCTATATCACACGTGGAGCACTTGGTTTGACTGGGTGACTTGGCCCATGTTGTTGATGAGCGTTGGGTAACTGCTTTAGCCCCTAAGGTTTCCCCTAAAGTTCCACCTTTCTCTGCTTCTTCCCTTTGGATAAGATGAAGAGTTGTCTATAAAGATTAGTTCTGACCAGAGGCCACCAGCAGGACTCCCACCCTCATCTAGCCCCATCCTGTCAGCCCCCACCATTTAGAAATTAAAATCTTGCTTTCAAAACTCAGGAAAGCATTACTAAGTCAGAGTAAATGATTTGGGTTATGAAATATGATATTTTTGGCCACAGTGTACCTATCTGTGTTGAAGTTTCTTCCTGAAAATTTTAATTTAAATAGAATGTTAAAAATTAATTCTACCAAAAATTTAATCACGCTGAGCATATGATCTGAGCAAAACCACTCAAGTTTGGATCAGTAAGTGTACTTTTGCCACTAATACTAAAATTACATTGTCAGAGCTTCTATAACCTCATATGTAAGCTATCTGATAACTCATAAACCCAGGATGCTCTTCAAAACCATGACCCAGAAGAACAGCTGAGAGAGCTAGTCATCAAGCCCAGTTCGAGCCATCCCCTCAATTCCTTCTCCTACCACCAAGTATAAAAGGCAATCGCCCTTCCTAGGGTTATTTGCCAGTTCATTCTTTTGTTAAGTTTAAATAAGAGCTCATTTACCAAAAGCTTTCTCTGTGAACTCCACTGGCTTAATTCCTACCTTTAATCTCTCTTTGAATTCTACTAAGCATGCTGCAATCACCATTCTGTAACTGATGATCGGTGAGGGTCACTCCAATCCTTCAATTTAGTGGCTCAACATATGTTAGCTGAGGTCATCAGAAGTTATGCCCCCAACATGCTCATCCAATCTGCCATTCCAGAAGGGCTTTTAAATTCACCAAGTCCAGGTTGCCAATACACCATTGGTTCAGTGCGATCTGGCCAACTAAAAGTTTCACAACCCCTCACTTGGAATGGCCATCATCATCCTCCTAACTCAACTCAGCAACCCACCACTGGTTCAGTGCAATACAGATGAGATGAGGCCTCCCACTATGCAAATTTTGATATATCATTTATGGGTGATGATTTCCCATCCTTGCAACCTGGATGCAAAGCTCAGTTGCTGGATCATCCAGAACATAACTTCTCAGGGGCAATCTTACCTAATTTACGTTGTTAAAATGATCTGCTGTTTCAATAAATTTTCTCACTTTGCGCGGCATTTAAAAACACCCTAACAACTGTGAGATAATTCTCAAGCCTACCATCTTATTTGAATTGAGCCAATTCAATTTGCTTTGCAAATCAATCCTCATTTTCATAAGTCAGTACCATTCAAAGAACCAAACTATCTTTTATATATAACTGAACCTAAAATTATTGGGACTGAAGCCAAAGGCCACTAAGTGCAAAGCCAGGAGGATCAGTCATCATTTATGCCTCTCCCACCTTTTGGGGTCACCTTAGTAAGACCTGTGGTTTCCCCATTGCAGCCATTTGGTTTTATATAGGGGCCTTTTGTACATTACTTAACTTTTACTATCCTTGAAGAAACCATAGGGCAACCCAATTCCAAGTCATTAGGGCTGCTATGCCAATCAAATTCTGGGACATTCACTGGGTTTTCACACACCCAGATTGGAAGCCCAGTCATACTTTAATTATCAGGATTTATGACAAATAAGCTCTCACAACCCCCTATTTTGATCAAAACATCTATATCCCAAACTACCCTTAACCACAACCAAGGGTGTATTGAGGAGAGCCTCATAGTGAAGTGGAAGGCAGAGAAAATACTGGTGATACTATAAATGAGGGTGTGCCAATAATCTCCACTAACAGCAGGTATTTTACCATGGTAATTACCAAAGTAGATATGAATATAGACAAGGGGTGCCAACGTAATCACCCCACACTCTCAGGTGACAGCATAGGTTTTACCCGGGAAACATGGTCAAAGTTAAAACCAGAGTCAAGCCTGTTGTTTGAAGTGGGAACAGTGTTTGTCAACCAATACTTCCCCACCTGTCTCCTAGTAGTTCTTATTCTTAAATATTCAGAAAAGAAACACCTGTGGACTATAGATGCTATCATGGGTATTGGAGTACCTCCAATGAAACCAAGTGTTTCCTTGTTACGTTGGATATCTGCTGCTTATTGCTCTTTTTGCAGTTAGAACTGTTTAATCTTTTTATACAATCAGTAATTGATAAATGTTATTAATACCACTAATTATATCTAGTACTGTTTATTATTATACAATTGATATGTGTTAAAATCTTAGGCTTTGATGGCTCGCTTCTGGCTCTAGATTTCAACTGCACAAATTCAGGGATTCTTATGTTGATCAATAATATGAACTGGGGCAATAATAGTATGAAACTATTATTATGGTTGATTGCCAAAAAGCCACGTTGAGAGTATCTCTAATGCTAGACAGGTGCTTCTTCCTCTTGAAGATATTTTGATAATGATAGGGAACACTTTCCCTATTCCCTTCTCATAGAGCCAAGTGGAGATTTTGATATAGCTAATCTAAGGATATCTGATCCTTGCACTCTTCTCCTAAGAGTAATGTTTAAAACAACCAATGTTTGAATAACTTAGTTAATATTAATTTGAATCTGCTTTTATTAGGGAATAATTTAGGGTTTTTATAGTTAGAATCAGCACATAACTTTTCAGCTGTCTGCTGAAAATTATTTGTGCTCCTATACTAGTTTGACCCTCAGTGTTAGATACTAAATTTTGTTGGGTACTGTTGCCTTGGGCTTCTTAGGCAGCATAATTCTCAGGTGTTTGGCAGACCAAACAATTGGTATTAGGTATACAATACCAATTGTTTTGGCCAATGATAATTCTACTCTTCCTCCAGCATTCAAACATTTTGGTAGTTTTTGATGACTCCAATCCATTCCGCTCTGAACAATTCCTTATAATTTGACTATTGGGTGTTATTCCAATATCGAATTATTGCTTAATTTCATTGGGGATGATGCCCAACAAAATTATCATCTGTCAGTGGCCTCAAATATCATTGAGGATGATACCTGACAATAATTCGTCTGTCAGAGGCCTCAAATATCATCATGGATGATGCCTAACAATAATTCATTAGTCAGCGACCTCTAATATTATTGAGGATGATGCCTGATGATATTCTCATCAATTGGCTATTATTGCCAATCCTATACGATTATAGCTTAATTGTTAAATCTTATATTCAGTCAAAAGGTTGGATTATGTGGTCTTCTGCAATTCTGACACATCCCCCTTCTTGACCAGATATCCAACAGAAGATATAACCCTCAGGAATGGAAGCCGCCTCAGCTGGAGCTCATATTTGGTTTGTCATATCTCTAAGTCCTCAGCTTATTGTAGGTCTGTTCACACTCAACGCCCATATGCTCTGCTCAATTTGATGACTTCATATCCTAGGTTGCTACCCATTGCTGCCTCTTCTCAAGTGTGGTTCCCACGACATCATGCCACGCCAGTCCCATCTTTGCATTGGTTGTGAGAGATCAACTGGTCCACATGTACAAATCCCAGGATGGGTCGTTGACACTTTTGCCACCTGTACAAACCACAGGATGGGTCTCGTTGGCACTTTTGCCACCTGTACAAACCCCAGGACAGGTTCCGCTGGCACTTTGACACCTGTACAAACCCCAGGATGGGTTCCATCGGCACTATGCCACCTGTATAAACCCCAGGACGGGTTTCAACATCTCATTTATAGGTACTATTCTGTCAGATCTAGTTCTAGCCCTTCCTGATCCCTCCAAACGCTTGGGACTTGTGCCCGCTACTATTCCTTCCTCCACGCTCAGTAGGTGGGAATATCACTAGATGCATTACTGTTCAAATTAAATTGTTTTTTTATATTTTCTACTTTTTTTGTATTTTTATGCATCATTTTAACTTTTTGTCTTTTTTTCAATTATTATTATTTATATTTTTTTCTTTAAGTCCAATACTTTAAGTATTTTATGTGGACTATATTGACTATGTGACCATCCACAGTATTCTTGATTGTATAGGCATCATTCACTGACTTGGCAATAATTTTGAGCAGTCCCATCCATAGGGCGTCCAACTTATTTTTCTCCTGAAACCATAGATACTGCAATAGGCTAACTTCCGCCCACATGGTATTCTTTCAACTTAGGTTGATTCTGGTCATCCATTTTCTTCACATTGATTCTTTTTCTCATTGTTGTCTCAAATGCCCGAGATTGTAATTCAATCAGGATATCAGCCAGTCAGGATAAATAATGTTCAGCACTCATCCCCAAAGATGAACTGCTGAATACAATATTGGCAGTAATGCAGCTTTCCGCCCATATACCAATTCAAACGGCGTTTTCTCAGTCATCAAAATAGTAACTGATATTATAAGCAAAAGTGACTGAACTCAGATTTGCTCCCCATGTGAAAGTTTTCCCCACGACCAATTTTCAAAGGTTGAGGCTAGAGTTGCATTCACCCTTTCCACCATTCCATTCATTTCTAGATGATAGGGGACAGATACAACACCGTGGATTCCCAAAATTTGTTTAGCCTGATAATCACATTTGAAGTAAAATTGGTTCCGTTACCACTGAGAATAACTTGAGGGCAACCATTTTTATAAATTACTTGATCAAGTATAAACTTCGCTGTACTTATTGTAGCTACTTTGCTGAGGGCTTTCATCTCGACCCATTGGTGTAAAAATTTACTTAGGACTGATTATCGGCCATCAACCCAGTAATCTTTTTACTGCACAGGTTCAATTTCCTTGTGCACTTCATCACGTTGTATAGAATGTATTAATTGATATTAGTATGTAGACTATTATTTGTAGTTGAGATAGAACTATTATTCGGCCTAACGCTTGGCCAGTATTTCTGATTAAATACTCTGTAAATTGTACTCCTAGGGATTTGTTCCCTATACTCTTGTCCACCTGATCTTTGTTTACCACAGTGACAGTCTCTCTCAGCCCAACACACAGTCGGCAGCTATCCCCAATGTGATTCCTTCATCTCTAGATCCCCACTTGAATCTTTACTCTTCTCTCTGAGAGTCTTCCAATTATTGCCTTCTGCAATAATATCCTTTATATAGAATGACACAATAGAAGCTGATAGTCCAACTATACACTGAATTAATGATATTACTGTAAAGTACTTGTTATCTTCAAAACTAGAGTTTTTTATTATAGTAACTTCTAGGAAATTATATAGTAGGGGATTCAGCTGTCTAACCCTCGGTTGACACCTCTTTAATGAAATGGCAGCTGTTGCCATTGAATCACCCTTCCTTGTCTTAGCAGCGATAATCTTCCTCATCCTGGCTATGATTCTGTCATTGGACACCCTCAAGACCTCAAATGGAAAGAGTCAGAAAACATGTCCCTAACGTTTTCCTCTCAATCCCAGTGAACTAACCATAATTGGCTAGTGACCTGCTTAGGTAATGAGACTATTACTCATTATGGTAGGTCACTTCACCAACCAATTGATTCGCTAGTTGCAGGTGGCATCACTCGCCTCGCAACTCACTATTCATTCCCAATCAGTCAGTGATGAAACCTGACTGATCCCAATTTGTACACCTGATAGTTAATCACTATCAGATGCCCCTATTTCGTTGGCCACTCCACCCAATGAGATCTTAGGTATTCATCCAGATCGATCCCCAATGGATATGACCAGGTTAATATCCCAAAATCCCACGAATGTAGTTCCTCCAAAACTCAGGCCAACCAATTTCCAATTCACTTTGCCTTAGGGAATTTTCCCTAGCGATATCAGGTAATCTAGAAGGCTGGGAATATGGGCAAAAATCCCAACACATCCCCCTCTTGCCTAGATTTCCAGCGAGAAAAGGACTGGGGCATGAGAACACCACTTTGGACACTTGGTCAAATACTGCATTGGTTCAAGTGGAGTACACTCATCAATACTCAACGCTGCTCAGGACGACCTTCGCATATGGCGTTCTTCCTCTTCCTCCTTGCTACCGCCTCCTCAGAGCGCGGTCCTCATGACCTTCTGTCATTCCAGGCTGATTGATTTACTTGTGACAATATTAGTCCTAGGATCTGGGTCCCCCCCATCAGGGTATATGAACCACTGTCATATTCAGAATTCTTGGTCTGGCGTCCTTGATTTCCTAATTTTCTCCTCATCCTAGACAGGAGACTCTTGCTATCAATGTTCTTTTTACAGCTTAATCAAGAATACTTATTTCTTATTTGCCCTTGTTATTTCTCTCATAAACTCTTGGCATAAGTCATTCTTAATTCTTCCCTGTGAGCTTATCTCATTAATTTTGAATTTAATTTCCCCAAAATTGGAGCCTAATTGATTACAGAGTGCTTAATTTCAACTTCTATATAAGTTTTGACTCCCCCTCTCATCCAGCTCATATGTCAAATTCCAAATCTCGCTACCAGCAGCTCCTTAGTAGTCTGTCTGATCCAGACCTCCGTCTCTTCCAGCAATTGAGTCAGGATGCTTGAAAGAATCTCTTTTATCGTCCTTCCAGGACTCATACGCCTAAACTGGCGCAAGCAGCTAGTCCTTCCATCAAATTACCAGAAATGGTAACTAATCCCTCCAAAGCCAGGCTGGCCATCATTTCAAACAACTCTTAGCTGACTCTTCCTCTGCAGTCAATTCCAGAGTTGGACTTCGAAACCCTCCTGGATTTTGCTCCTTTTGCTGATGCTCCAAACATCATCATAGATGCTCTGGATATTATGCCAGTAGCTCTAGATCATTCATTTCTGGCTAGGTCAGACCTGCTCCCTGAGTTCCTCTTCTGACTTGATCAATCTTACAAACCCGCTGTTCTGGTTTCTGAGCTTTCAATTGGTAACAGCATACACTTTGAGCTCCCCTACGCTGAACTCCAGGCCCAAGTCACCAAGGCTTTGACATTAGCGCTGAATCCCTCTGATCTTGATACCCTTCTGTATCAGGATACTTCCACTTATGATCTTCACTTTGCTGGCCAAGTTCTTTGAAGTTGGTCTATGAAGCTTCCAGCCTTGCCTGGTTTCCACTAATTGTTCAGCCATAGCTTCCACAAAGCCCATAGTCACCACTTGCAGGATGAAATCCGCTCTCTGCACAACTATCTCTTCTCTGGAGCTTCCCATCGGTTTCTGCTGATGGCATTGATAGGGGGCATGATTCAGCAACCTCCATTGAGTATTCCTTCTTCGTTGTCAGCTCACATGTCCGGTGTCCTTGATGAAGCCTGTCAGCAGGCGCTCAGGACTAATCTTCCAGCTCCTGTGCCATATTGGAATTACTTGGGGTTATTCGCCAATTACCTTTTTCTTTATTGCTGCTTTCCTCCCACTCTTGGGTTTCGCGATTGGCTCTTCCAACATTTCAATTTCCCTTCCCCTAGTCGCTTTTTCTCAGGTCTCAGCGTCCGCTCAACAAATGTAGTTTCATGTAGGTCTTGCCCTCGCAAACGTCTGATCACATATCAATTACAATGGGCTGTTTATTCCTACCACAATTCATCCTCCCTCTCCAAGAGGCGACATAGGCGGAATCATCCCCATACTGAGGATGATCAATAAAAGATAAAAATTATAAAAAATATTTAACTTTTTTATCTATGCGGTTTATAATATTTTTTCCAATATCTTTTATCCTATTTTTTATCTCTATATTTTCTTTTTTAATATAGGACTTGCCCTTGTTTCAGTTCAGAGGTCCATCTTTTCCCCCAAACTGGGTCCTGGGTACCTAAACCTACCAGTTTTCCATGGTTCAGAAAACCTTTTTCGGACTTAACCATCTAGATTGATTCAGAGGTCCTTTTTTCAGACTTGACCTAATCATCAGGACATGACCAACTTAATGGTTCATCAGTCCTTTGGGAACTCTTTTACTTTTTTCTTGATCCAATGCTTTAGATACTTAGTGTGGACTCAATTTACAACTCTTCCATCCAAGAGATTCTTGATGGAGTAAGCATCAGTCGCTGTCTTGGCGATTAGTTCAAATGGACCCAACCACAATGCATCTAATTTGTTTCTTTGTCCAAATACATGCATATTTCAATAGGCGACTATTTCCCCTATTCAATATTCTTCTAAGGCTGGTCAGTTTTTGTCATTCATCAATTTCGCTTGTATCCTTTTCTTCAAGGTTGTATCAGATTCTTGCAATTGCATATTGATCAAAATACTCGTCAGTTGGTTCAGGTATTGCTCAGTACTCATCCCTGACGTAGGTTCCACCACCAAATATAAAATTGGTGGCAACGCAGCCTTTCTTCAATATAATAATTCAAACGGTGTCTTTCCCAATGCCGTATGATGACTAATGTTGTAGGCAAAATCACTGAACTCAGGTATGTTCCCCACGCGGAAGTTCTCACTGCAACTAGCTTCCTCAGCGTCATGGCCAGCATCCCATTGACCTGTTCTACCAGTCCATTTGTCTCCAGCTTATATGGTACTGACATGACTCCTCAGATCCCCATTATTTCATTTAAACTTGGGATCACATGAGAGGTGAAGTTGGTTCCATTGTTGCTCAAAAGGACTTGCAGACATCCATGCCAGTATACCACTTGATCCAGGATGAATTTCGCAGTGCTGGTAGCATCTACTCTGGTTAGGGTCTTCATCTCAACCCATCTTGTCAGATGGTCGATGGCAACTATGATGTACTTGACACCCCCTGTGCTCATCATCAGCGGTCCCATCGCATCAATGGATACCATGTGCCAGGCGAATCCAGGGTGGAACAGTCGGTATCCAGTTGTATTCTTGTGTGGTTTGTGCAGCTGGCACTCCACGCAACAAACCAGATGATCCACTACATCATAGTTGAGATTCCCAGTAATGATACTGGCGAATATGGTTGGTTGTTTTCCTCAGGCTTTCATGCCCGAAAACCTTGTGAGATGCTTGTACTATTGCTGCTCTTTCTGACAGTTTCAGGAATAATAGCCACTTCCCATTGATCATCTTGAATACTTGTCCATTCATAGTCTCAGTGTTTTCCATCACTTTTTGAAGCGCACCTTGGATTTCTCAAGGCTTGTCCCCTATTCTTCCTTCAACCATTCTCTGGAATAGCTCATCCGCCTGTGGGTATACCAACTGAACCATTGGCAACTTCAATAAGCCATCCGCTTTCTGATGAGAAGCCCCCACTCAGTGGACTATCTTATAATCATAAGCCTGAAGCTTAAGTGCCCATCAGGCCAGTCGTCCTTCCAGTTCCCTTAGATTGTGCATCCAACGCAGCAAAGAGTGGTCCATCACCACCTTAAAGTGTGTTCTGTGGGCATACACCTGAAACTGCTTACATGCATAAATGACCACAAGGCATTCACGCTCAGTCACGGTGTAGTTCCTCTCAGCGGCTGAGAGTGTCCGGCTCACATATGCCACCAGATGGTCATCCTCAAGTTCATCTACTTGGCTCAGTATGGCGCCAATCGCCATCAATGAAGCATCAGTTTGAATGATAAACTCCCAATCAAAATTCAGATATTTCATAATTGGCGAATCTATCAAATACTGGCGTAACTCATTGAAGAAGTCCTGGGCCTCTTCATTCCACATAAATTTTTTTCGGATCCTTTAATAAATGGAATAATGGCTCAGCTTTTAAGCAAAGTCCCAAATAATTTTCTATAGTATCCGACCATCCCAAGGAATAATTGGATGTCTCAGACACTCTTTGGTACAGCTATACGCTCTATAGCTGCTATCTTCTGGGTTTGCAGCTGCAATCCATTTGAGTTGATTACAAATCCCAGGTATTCCAACTCTTTCTTGAAAAAGTGGCACTTCCTTGGCTTGATCTTCAGGTAAGACGCGGACAGTCTCTTAAAAACTTCTTCCAAGTGGTGAAGGTGATCAGTAAACGTCCTACTAAACACATTGATATCATCCAGATATACCAGGACTCACAACAACTTCAGGTCGCTTAATATCACATCCATGGCCCTCTGGAACGTCGCAGGCGCATTGCATTGACCCTGGGGCATCCTCGTTGTCTGGTATAACCCCTGCACGGTAATAATTGTACATTTTTCTTGGTCTTCTTCTGGCAAGTCAATCGGCCAATATCCCAAGATTAGATCCATTGCGGAGAAATACTTTGCTTCTCCTAAACAATCTAGCACATTGTCAATCCTTGGTAGGGGATACGAATCCTTCTTCATAATTTTGTTCAGCCTCTGGTAGTCAATCACCACCCGGTTTGCTCCATCCTTCTTCTTCACAATCAGAATCAGACTTGCCCAGGGACTTGATGACGGAACTAGAAGCCCGTGCTTTACTAGTTTACTGATTTCATCCTCCACTACCACTTCAGCAGCTTTTAATCTTCAGATTGGTCTCATCCTTATTGTTAGATTTTCCCTGGTGTCAACCTTGTGAATTATGTCTTGTGAGCATCCCAAATCGTGGTTGTCCTGAGCAAACACTTCCCAATATTTCTTGAATAGTTCGAGCACCTCTTCCTGCTGGCCTTCTGGCAAATCAGCGAGCTACTCTTGATCAACCAATAGGTTGATGCTTTTGGCTACCCCAGCTGGCAATCCTATTTCATAGAGAGACCCAAAATCGTGGAATCATATCAATTTGGCCATTGGGATTGGATGAATAAATGCAATGATCTGATTCCGCTTGATCTTCATTGATTTTTCACTCAGATTCGCCAGGAGAACTCAAATTTCTCCATGGCCTGGCATTATTATCCCAGGAGCCACCCATGGCTCCACTCTGGACTTCTTCCAGGGGCTTCCAACTTTCCCATACAACAGCTCAGGAATCTCTAAAGTCAACCCTGTGTTGACTATTATCTGCGATCTGGCTGGTATGGTCCTCTCTTTCTTGATCCTTAATGGAATTCCCCAGTTTTCTAGAATTTCCGCTGGAATCTCACATTGCTTCCTACCAACTAATCGGTATCAAATTGGTACAATGCCATCATTGTATATCAGAACAATGAAGTTGTTTCTCCGATTCAATGGATTTTCACCATCCTTCTGGTATACTAATGGTAATGTTTGACCCAGGATGGTCAACGTATTATCCTTGAAGTTACATTTAACTCTGTACTTCCATAGAAACTCCATTCCAATCAGGATGTCATAGTTTTGGTTTACAAAACTATCACTGGTGCAGATACCACCAACAACCCAAATTGTAGTGGCAGCGCACTATACACTCCACAGAAAATGGTGGTGTTTGGCCCAGCTGTCCAGTATTCTCTCTTGTGTTCCAAGTCTGGCGAGATCTTCATCCTCTTTACCAGCTTGGTCAACACAATATTGTTGGGCACTCCGCTGTCAATAATCGCCCTCACCCTCACTCGATTCACTTGTATATCTATATATGTACACTCGGAGTATTGTGATATAGTATTTACTGAGTGAATGGCGGCGTTATTAGCCAAATCTGGGTGTGAATAATTTGCTCTGATAATTCAGAAACAATTCCTTTATTGTGACGAGGGGGATAGACAGATTGCCCTCATCTAAATGGACATCTGATAACTCTTCAGGTTTCTTGGTGGTTCAAATCTTCTCTGCCAGTTGTTGAGCATATGGCCAGGAAACTTCCTGGATTATCTTGGGGTCAATTCTCTTCGCCCAAGCTCTGGTCACGGTATTCACATCCATATTGACCACTTGGTATAGCTGATCCTGCTTGTCATCTATGAACAGATCATTAATATCTATTTCTTCATTCATGATATTGGGAGGAACGGTTTTCTCCGCCACTCTAGACTGTTTCTTGTCTAGGCAGCGGGCCCTTTTCCCAAATCCTTGGTGGCTTCTGTCTCCTTGACCTGGACCACACTAATCTGATCCTTCAGCTTTTTGCAGTGTACGGCGAAATGTCCTTTCCCGCCACACTGATAACAGACCTTCTCTTTCTTGCTTAACCATCTGAATTCTTTGGGCTTATTTCCCGGCACAGATCAGTTGGTAGCCTCTTTTACTCCTTTATTTCTCTTCGTGGGATTCAGATTTCATACCATATTTGACTTGAAGCTTCTATTTGGGGCATCAAATATCGCTCCCCAAAATCTTCAGGTTGTCTACCATTTGAGAGGTAGTTATCTCCATCATGAATATGGAAGACATCATTTGATGCAAATCACAATAGGGCCAAAGGGCCACTTGCAAAGCGATTCTAGCATCAAAGTCATCCAATACTTTTGCTCCAGCCAGGATCTGCGACTCCTGGTAAAATCAATCTACAAAGCTAGCAATAGACTCATCTTTATGGAATTGAATTCCCATAAATTCTTGCTTGCTTTTTAACATGTGGGTTGGACTCCCAAACTTCTTCATGATGGCTGCCTTTGCCTCTGAATATGACCAGCTGTCCCCCTCTAGGTGGGGTAACACTAAGTTTTGACAGTCGGTGTCTAGGCAGTTCATGACTGTCAACGCCTTTTGACGATCTCTGTAGCTGTTCATAGTCATGTCAAACAGTTGGAAAAACGCTGGGGCGTAATCCTGATGGAATGTTGTCAATTTCAGCGTTGCCTTAAATTCCTCCAAGTCATTTCTGGCCAATTCTCTCGGTTCAGCTACTCATCTAACTTGCAGAGTGACTTTGGGCATCATCTTCAAAATGGCATTGAAAGCGGGTAGCATATTCCTTGGAGTATCTGACTTCCCAAGTATCATGCAAGGACTTCTCTCTTCGGCATCGCTGGCCATATTGGGCTCACTAGCACATCTGTGAGCTTTCAGTTCCTCCACTTGTTTGATTAATTTCTCAATATCCACACCAAACTTTCTTAAATGAATGTGATCCGCTTCTTGCTCCATTTTCAGGAATGGGACATCTTGAACAAGGTCCCCTTCTTTCTTCTTCAATGAGTTTACTTTGCCAAGTAACCCGTTCCCAAAGTTAACTACATTCTCCACTCCTTCCTCCACCTTGGCGACTCATTCTTCTAAGGCTGTGAACTCCTGATGGTCCGCTGAGTTTAAGGCATTCTGATTCACAGTGGCAATCTCAGTTCACAGCTTGCGTAGTTCTTCTTTGTATGATAATATAATAGATTCTTCACTCAACTACCCCGGTAGTAAGCACCAACTTGCAAAAATTTACTCTAGGTTGATTATCAGCCATCAACCCAGTAACCTTTTTACTGCACAGGTTTGATTTCATTGTGCACTTCGTCACGTTGTATAGAATGTATTAATTGATATTAGTATGTAGACTATTATCTGTAGTTGAGATAGAACTATTATTCAGCTCAACGCTTGGCCAGTATTTCTGATTAAATACTCTGTAAATTGTAATCCTAGGGATTTTTCCCTATACTCTTGTCCACCTGATCTTTGTTAAGATACCTCAGTGACAGTCTCTCTCGGCCCAACACACAGTTGGCAGCTATCCCTGATGTGGTTCCTTCATCTCTAGATCCCCGCTTGAATCTTTACTCTTCTCTCTGAGAGTCTTCCATTTATTGCCTTCTGCAATAATATCCTTGAGATAGAATGACACAATAGAAGCTGATAGTCTAACTATAAACTGAATTGATAATATTACTGTAAAGTACTTGTTATCTTCAAAACTAGAGTTTTTTGTTATAGTAAATTCTAGGAAGTTATATAGTAGGGAATTCAGCTGTCTAACCCTCGGTTGACACCTCTTTAATGAAATGGCAGCTGTTGCCATTGATCACCCTTCCTCATCTCAGCAGCAATGGTCTTCCCCATCCTGGCTAGGATTCTGTCATTGGACACCCTCAAGACCTCAAATGGAAAGAGTCAGAAATTGTGTCCTTAACGTTTTCCTCCAAATCCCAGTGAACCAACCATTATTGGCTAGCGACCTGCTTAGGTAATGGGACTATTACCCATTATGGCAGGTCACTTCACCAACCAATCAATTCACTAGTTGCAGGTGACATCACTTGCCTCGCAACTCACTATTTATTCCCAATCAGTCAGTGATGAAACCTGACTGATTCCAATTTGTACACCTGATAGTTAATCACTATCAGATGCCCCTATTTTGTTGGCCACTCCACCCAATGAGATCTTAGGTATCCATCCAGATCAATCCCCAATGGATATGACCAGGTTAATATCCCAAAATCCCATGAATGTAGTTCCTCCAAACCTCAGGCCAACCAATTTCCAATTCACTTCGCCTTAGGAATTTTCCCCTAGCAATACCAGGTAATCTAGCAGGCTGGGAATGTGGGCAAAAATCCCAAAAATTGGGTTAAATGATCTATTGCAATGATTATATACTTCACTCCTCCAGTACTGATACTTAATGGTCTTATAACGTCTATGGACACTGTGTGCCATGCAAAACCAGGGTGTACTAGCTGGTACCATACAATGTTCTTGTGCAGCTTGTGCAGCTGACATTCCACACAACAGGCTAGATAATCTGCAACATCATAGTTGATCAATTTCCAGTAATAAGACTGGCAAATATGATCCACTGTTTCTCTTAGGCCACCATAGCTGACAACCTTGTGAGCGGCTCAAATGATTTCCGCTTGTTCCAATGGTTTAGGAAATAAAACACATTTTTCTTTGATCATCTTGTATAATTGATTGTCTTAAATTTGGTATTTTCCGTGGCTTTTCACAATGCATTCCAAATTTCTTGTGGTTCATCCCCAATATCTCCTTTGATCATCCGTTAAAACAGTTCATCAGCCTGATGATAGATTTCATGAACAACTGGCAATTGAGACAATCCGTCAGTATTCTGATGTACCACTCTAGCCTGGTGGATAATTTTGAAATTGTAGGCTTGCAGCTTTAAAGCCCATTGGGCCAACCAGCCTTCTGGTTCCTTCAGGTTATGGAGCCAGTGCAGGGACAAGTGGTTGATTATAACTTTAAAGTGCATTCATATATGTAGACTCAAAATTGGTTACAGGCATGGATGACCACTAGACTTTCTCACTCTGTCACGGTATAGTTTCTTTCCACTGGTGGCAGTGTTCTGCTCACATATGCTACTAGATGTTCATCCCTGTTGTCATCTAATTGACTTAGAATGGCTCCAATTGCCGTTAATGAGGCATCCGCTTGGATTATTAATTTCTGACTAAAATTTAGATATTTCAATACTGGGCTGCTCATGAGATATTTTGGAGCTTATTGAATGACATCTGGGCCACTTTGTTCCACACAAATCCCTTTTTCAGATCCTTGAGTTGGTGAAATAAAGGTTCAGCAATTCCAGCAAAGTCTTTGATGAATTGGTAATAGTACCTGACCATTCCCAAAAAGACTTGAATATCCCAAACACTTTTTGGGATTGACATCTGCTCAATAGCTTCTAATTTCATGAATTGTGGTTGTAATCTGTTAGAGTTTATACCAAACCCTAAGTATTTGAGTTATTTTTTGAAAAAAAAGTGGTATTTTCTTGGCTTAATTTTTAGATTTGCCGCTGCCAACCACTTGAAAACTTCCTCCAGATGCTCCAAATGATTGGTGAAGGTCCTACTGAAGATGTTGATATCATCTAAGTATACTAACATGCAGGATAGCTTCAGGTCACTAAGTATTGAATCCATAGCATGATGAAAAGTCACCGGCACATTGCATAATCCTTTGAGTATTCTGGTTGGCCAGTATAGTCCTTGTGTGGTAATTATCACACATTTTTCCTGATCTTCTTTTGGAAAATTGATTTGCCAAAAGCCCAAAATCAGGTCCATAGCCAAAAAGTATTTTGCCTCCCACAGGTGATCAAGCACGTCATCAATTCAGGGCAGCAGATAGGAGTCTTTTTTAGTGATCTTGTTTAGTTGACAATATTCAATAACTACTCAATTTGATATGTCCTTCTTTTTTACCAACAGGATCAGACTCACCCATGGGCTCAATTACATAACGAGTAACACATGTTCCACTAACTTGCTTATTTCATTGCTGGCCTCCGCTTCCACTGCTCTTGACCTACAAACAGGTCTTATTCTTTTTTTTAGTACTAGATGGTCCCAACCCAAGGGGGATCAGGTCTTATTCTTATTGGTGGATATTCCCCAGTATCAACTTTGTGGAGTACGTTTTTTGCGCATCCTAAGTCATGATTGTTCTGAGTGAATATCTTCCAATATTTTTCAAATAATTGGAGCACGTCCTCCTGTTGATTTGTAGTTAATTGGCTAGCTGCTCATGATCCACTAATATGTTCACACTTTTGGTAACTCTCCGCTGGCAATCTCATTTCAGAAAATGATCCAAATTCATGAAAAGCGTATAGTTCCACCATCAGGAGCAAGTGCAGAAACGCAACAGTCTGATTTTTTTTTCAATTTTCATCAGCTTTTTTTTTAGATTGGCTACTAGTACTCATATCTATTCATGACCTGGCATTAAGATCCCTGGCGCAACCCACGGTTTAATCCTTGATTTTTCCCAGGGATTGATGATTTCTCCATATAGCTGTTATGGAAGTTCCACCATTAACCTGGTGTTAACTATGATTTGAGTCCCCAGCGGAATAGTGTTTGCTGCATTTGACTTTAGAGGTATTCCCCAATTCTCCATAATTTCCATCAGCATTGGTTTCCATTTTCATCTGACTAGTTTATGGCAAATGGGTATAATACCATTACTATAAATAAAATTGGCAAAATTATTCTTCTTTGTCAGCGGAGTTTCTCTTTTCCACTGGTAAACCAAAGGCAACGTTTGCCCCAATATTGTCAGGGTGTTTTCTTTGAAATCACATTTCACTCCATACTTCCTCAAGAACTCTGTCCCAATAAGTATATCATAGTTTGGATTGGCCAGTACTATAGCAGGAGCTGACACCATCAGCAATCCAAACTGAAGTGGTAGCGCACTGTAGGCTCCACATGAGATGGTAACATCTGGTCCAGCCATTCCATACTCTTTTCAGTGCTTCAAATCTGGTGAGATTTTATACGTTTCACTAGTTTGGTGGAAATGATGTTGATTGGCGCTCCACTATCAATTATGGCTTGGACCCTTATCCTATTGACTAGAATATTGACATAGGTACACTCCAAGTACTGTAATAAAGTATTTACTGAATGGATAGCGGCCTTATTCACTGAATCAAGTGTGTGGATTATTTAAGTGGATAAATTGGGGAATGACTCCTTGATCGCGCTGATAGTTAAAGAAATGTTAGCCTCATCCAACTTCATTTTGACTAAGTCTTCAGGGCTCTCATCAGATCTAACTTTCTCTGCTAGCTGTCATATGTAGGGCTGAGTGACCTTGCTAACAATTTTGGGAACGATCCCCTTTGCTTTGGGTTGAGTTATTGCGTTAACATCCATGTTAACCCCCTGATGAAATGGATCCAGTGAGACATCATCCACAAATAAATCAGAGATATCAGTTTCCTCTTTCATTATGTCAGGCGGGACAGGTTTATCAGCAGTACTAGAACATCCCTGTTCTAGACTGCTGGTCCTTTTCCCAAATCTGAACCAGTTTCTTGAGTTTAACAAGATTAATCTGATCCTTCAGCTTTCTTTCCTGACACTGATAAATTACATGGCCTGACTTCCCTTATTGGAAACAGCTATTTGTTGATTTGTCCGCTCATTTTTGAACTTCAAGTTTACTTCCTGACACAAATTAACCCTCAGATTCTTTAGATGGTTCAGCAAATTTGACAGTAGTTTGAGCCTTCATTTGGATTACTTTAAAAGTGCGATTGGGAGCATCAAACATGGCTCCAAGCATTTTCAGATGGTCCACCATCTGAGAGGTCATTGTTTGAGTCACTAGCGCTGCCACCATAATCCAATGCAATTCTTGGTAGGGCCAAAGTGCTGACTGCATGGCCATGCATGCATCAAAGTTGCTTAAAACATTTTCTCCTGCCAAGATCAGCTTCTTGGTAAAAATGGTTGGCAAAACTAGCCAGAGTCTCATCTTTGAGGAATTGGATACCCATGAACTCTTGTCTACAATTTGCTATCCAAGTAGGGCTTCCAAACTCCAACATAATGGCGGCTTTGGCTTCACATATAACCAATTATCACCATTGAGGTGATGAAGCACCAGATTTTGGCAGTCTGTGCTAAGGCAGTTCATTACAGTCTCTGCTTTTTGTTGGTCCACATAGCTGAACATGGTCATCTCAAATAAGCGGAAAAATGCCAGGGCATTATCCCAGTGAAAGATGGGTAATTTTGGCATATTTTGAAATTCCTCAGTTCCTCTGCTAATAGAAGATCCTGAACCAGCTACTTGAGAAGCCATAATAGTGACTTTGAGAGTCATTTCTAACACACCAGCAAATAGTTTAGGCATATTTTGGGGTGGAGAGGCCTTATCAATTGGTGTTTCACATGCCTTTACTTTGGCATCATTTGCCTCAAATTGTTCACAATCACATTGGTGTTTCTCCAATTCCTCCATACACTTGGTCATTTTTTCCATCTCCTCATGAAACCATCAGATGTATTCTTGATCCACTTCCTGTTCAGTTTTCTAAAATAAAATTTCTTTGATGAGTTTGCCCTCTTTCCATTTCAAAGAAGCAACTTTCCTGCACAGGTTATTATTAACTATTCCCAATTGTTCAAGAATCTCCTCCACCTTGATCATATACTCTTCTAATGTATTAATATCAGATTGAGATACTGAGCTGAGCATATTTTCATTGATAGCCTGTAGTTCTGCCCAGAGCTTCTGAAGCTCTTCCTTATAAGATATCATTATTTTAAATTAGCTTTTGACAACTCAACTACCCCTTGTAGTGAGCACCAATATTAAAATCTTGGGTTTTGATGGCTCATTTCTGGCCCTAGATTTCAACTGCACAAATTCAGGGATTCTTATATTGATCAATAATATAAACTGGGGCAATAATAGTATGAAGACTATTATTATAGTTGATTGCCCAAAAGCCACATTGAGAGTATTGTCCAATGCTATACATGTGCTTCTTCCTCTTGAAGATATTTTGATACTGATAGGGAATACTTTCCCTATTCCCTTCTCATAGAGCCAAGTGGAGATTTTGATATAGCTAATCTAAGGATATCTGATCCTTGCACTCTTCTCCTAAGAGTAATATTTAAAACAACCAATGTTTGAATAACTTAGTTAATATTAATTTGAATCTGCTTTTATTAGGGAATAATTTAGGGTTTTTATAGTTAGAATCAGCACATAACTTTTCAGCTGTCTGCTGAAAATTATTTGTGCTCCTATACTAGTTTGACCCTCAGTGTTAGATACTAAATTTTGTTGGGTACTGTTGCCTTGGGTTTCTTAGGCAGCATAATTCTCAGGTGTTTGGCAGACCAAACAATTGGTATTAGGTATACAAAACCAATTGTTTCAGCCAATGATAATTCTACTCTTCCTCCAGCATTCAAACATTTTGGTAGTTTCCGATGACTCCAATCTGTTCCACTCTGAACAATTCCTTATAATTTGACTATTGGGTGTTATTCCAATATCAAATTATTGCTTAATTTTGTCAGGGATGATACCCAATAAAATTATCATTTGTTGGTGGCTTCAAATATCATTGGGGATGATGCCCAACAATAATTCATTAGTTGGTGACCTCTAATATCATCGGGGATGACACCCAACAATGTTCTCATCAATCAGCCACTATAGCCAATCCTATACAATTATAACTTAATCGTTGAATTTTATATTTGGTCAAAAGGTTGGCTTATGTGGTCATCTACAATTCTGACAATATGCTAAATTTAATAAAATTTTCAGTTGATTGACTAGCTTATCCAAAGATATAATTAGACTACTATACTATAGCTGGATCTGCAATAACTATGCTTATAAAACTGGCAAGTGAGTAATATTAGTATATACTTTTGGTAACAGAATATTGAGCTCTCACTGTATTAAATGAGCAAATAATTCATATCTTGTGATTAATGCACCCAATAAATTATGTAAAGCAAAGTCATGTCTTCTACACTTCATCAGTGGAAAAATGAAAAAAGCTGAACTCGAACGATCTTTGTGCAGATATGGCTTACAACAAATCCGATAATTTTTAACCGACTTTGAAAAAGAAGGTTCTCAATTCAACCTGTATATATGTTTTTTCCTTTTTCTTTTTTTCATTTTTTTCTGTTTGTTCATGCATAACTCTGAAAATACTGGACCAATTCGGATGATCATCTCCAAAAATTGAGGATGCTCCAACTTAGGTCCATTTTACTTTTGTAAGTATTGTCAAGTATCTGCCCATTAATTTAGTAAATAAAAAATTGGGCTCGGAAGCGATAGATTACAAGTGTGTATGTTCATCGCTGGATAAAAGATTCCGGCATCAGTGAAGCGATAGCTTCGAAGCACTTTTGATGTCCTATGGCTGGGGGTATGTTTAAAATTCAGTCAGTATGAGCTCATAGCGGGACGAGCTTAAATCATTATAGATGGCTATCATTTTTGCATAATTTGACCAATAAACTCATCTAAATTTAATAAAAATGACTATTTTAGATAGTGATCAGTAAATTTACATAGATTGACTATTAAAAGCAACCAAATCTAATAAAATGAATTACTGTAGATGGTGATCAGTAAATTTGGCATACGTTGACCAATAAAATATCTAAATTTAATAAAATGAGTATTGTTGATGGTGATCTGTAACCTTAGTATAATTTGACCAATAAAATCAACTAAAATTAATAAAATGAGTTTTTAGAATATTTGTCTATAAGATACTATATATAAAATATATACAATGAGTTTTATTTTTAGAGAAAAAGTAAGGGGTCAAAAAGGATATATAAAGATAGTAATATTTAATAAAAATAGGAAAAAGAGCTACTTTTAAAAATAGACTAATTTTTTAGGGGAAAAGAGCTGGGAATAAAGGTTTTTGGGAAAAATGAACCTTCTCAAAAAAAATTTTTAGGAAAAAAAGAACCTCCTTTAAAAAAAGCTCTAAAAACTATGAAATAATTGAGAAATTAAGCCTACTCAATAAAACCCTTTTTTGAAGTTAGTGCCATATTTTAACAGACTTATAATAGGTATTTACAATTTATATACTCAGTACTATTTATATTAAGTTGCTTATAGTTTACACTTGGACCCAATTCAGACATCTACTTAATAAAACACATTCACTGACTGACTGACATCTGAAACCTTTGAGTCTGATAGGGTCAATTTATTTGGGTGAGTGGGTGAGAATTGGCAAATCTTATCGAATCTGAAATTATCGAGCCTGATGGGTTCAATCTATTTGGGCGAGTGGGTGAAGATTGACAAATATTTTTTTAGTACTAGATGGTAAGATTGACAAATATTGTTGAATAATTCACCAAATTACTCACCTGAAGCTAATCAATTCTGATAAGTTTAATCTATTTGGGTGTGTGGGTGAGAATTGGCAAATAAGATCGTATCTGAAACTATCGAGTATGATAGGTTCAATCTATTTGGGTGAGTGGGTGAGAATTGGCGAATACTATCTAATAATTCACCAATTGCTCACCTGAAACTCAACAAAAATTAGTATTAGAGTTCAAGTAGCTTAAGTGTTAGGATAATCAGCTCACCAGCCACGAGGGCAACAGCAAGGCTGTTAGTCCGAGTGGCTCGAGAGTAGTGCTGGCACAGCCTATAGGCTACAATGTAAAGCTTATCATCTGATAAACTAAATACCGTAGTAAAGCACAGTAATCTGGATGTTAGGTTTATATATTTAAAAACCTGCCTAATTTGGTTCACCTAATTAAAATATTTTTGGCAAGTAGAATTTGATTTAGTAGTTTGGAAGATATGTCACATACTCAATGATTTTAAGTATATAGAGATGTTTTGGGTAGCAGTTTGATATTATCTGATTGATTCAATAGTTTTTTTGTTTGGCCGAGTGGTTGATGGCTTTTGTTCAAATTGATAGGAAACTGTTTAGTTTTGAGGGGTGATTAGTTATTAATTGTTTTGATAAGTTCAGTTAGGTTTAGCTGAGTGGTTGGTAGTTTTTGGTTGATTCAATTGAGCTATTAGATTTGGCTGAGTGGTTTGTTATCTATAATATAAAGTCTAAATTAATAAAATTGAAAATCTGAAATTTTATAGACACCGTAGAGAAGCACGGGTAAATCAGCTAGTAAGATATAATTTGTATTTGTGAGCAAAATTCTATAATTCAGTTTAAAATATGGCGCCGACTTCAAAAAGGGTTTTATTGAGTAGGCTTAATTTCTCGATTATTTTATACTTTTTAGAGCTTTTTTTAAAGGAGGTTCTTTTTTCCCAAAAAAATTTTTATCTTTGCCAATCGGAAGCTAATTTGAGGATACAGTAACCAAAAGATTTAGAATCGTAAATTCGTGAATTATACGTGTCTGCTTCTCAGCCACCAAAAGGTATATTGATATATCAAAGCTTATGGCAAAGCTGACCTTATAGCTTGCTCAGAGCTACTGCCAATGTTATACTCTTTTTAAAATGAATGTCCTTGACGCAAAATTTGGTGCTATTGTAAGAATATTTATAACATAATTTTGAACGAACTCAACTGAACTTGTCTCAAACAGGATTTTAAGGGACAACATACAGTTACTTGGCTCTTTCGTTCCGTCGCTATTTTTTCAGCGGTAAGTACCAACCGTTTTGCTTTCTTTCAAAAAATAACCATATTTAGATTATTTCTTTCCTAATTGGATTTTATCGACAAAATTTATTAGAGCTATTTATCATTTATGGCAGTCTGATATTTTTTGCGCTATTGGTAAGTAGCTTTCATTTGATTTACATTATTAATTTTTATTTCACCTTAAATCTTATATTAGATCACTGTTCCTCCTTGGCCATATCTTAACAACGCTCCTGTCCCCTGGATTTCCTCTTTAAATCCACAAAACGTATCAAATTCTTGCCCCGCATATCGAACCGCAGGAAGCTAAAAATTGAATCCCTACTACTTTCTGCAGTTATTTTTGCCTTGCTAAACTTTGAAAATTTTAACTTTCTAAATTCACTTCCAACTTATACTTTTAACTATTATTGTTTGCGTAAATATGGCTTAGCAATTTTTAAACTATGTATTGTATCTGATTCTAGAAACGGAACTTGTTAGGGGTTTTAACAAAATTTTTTAAGTGTCTTCACTGCTTGGATTTGATATTGGTGTGAGGCTTGTTTTGGCACATTCGAAAATGATTGATATTGCTAAAGAGCAACGTCTTAATTGAATTAATAGGGTTTTAATTTTTGTATAATTTTTGAAACCCTATTGAGTTCTTTTTTTTAGTACTAGATGGTAACCCTATTGAGTTCTTGAATTATGAAGTTTGTGATTCTTGTTTGTTTTTGAATTTTGGTTTTCACTAAAACCTTATTATTTAAGGCGTCTATTCCTTTTAGGGGTTTTATTTAAGAATTATTAATCATGAAATTTAGCATAATTTCTAATTTTTGTTTGCCATGTAATAGCGAAAGTGGCACTGGCTAAAAGGATTTAGCGCGAAGTGATGACTAAATAGCTAGGCATGTCACATTATTCCTCTCAAGTAAAAACGTTTACCAAGAACTTTTGTCACCATACGTTTTGTAAATTTTAATCCCTTTTTATCACACTATAGCCTTTTAATTGTGTGGGTTATAAACCATATTACCATAAATTTGTCCCATCTATTTTGTACAAACCTAATATTTTTGGATATGCTGTACTCTTGGTTAAAAACATTCTTGATACGTGCTGTTAGAAGTGTCTTTACTTATATATGATTAGCTCTTTTGTTCTAATCTATTAGAAAAGAGCCATTTAAACTCCGAACTAATACTATTTTTTCTGCGAATAATAATTTATAAAAGCAATATTTTAAATTACTATGCATTTTTTAAAACAAGCGATTGCCTTTAGATTATTTACTTCTACTGAGATGATTTATTGCTGAAGCTAGTCAAAGTTTTAACTGCTAGTTTTATCTAAATTGTTGGTTGTAATTTATTATCTTTGCTTTAACAGATCTTTAGCTTATAGCAAGTCAACTTTTAATTCGTTTATTGACCCTTGAACATGTATTCTATTTTATATTGTACAGTTAAAGTAAAGGTTTAAGTATTTATGTGGACTTGCCTAATCTTTATCTGATCTAGCAAATTATTGTTGTATAATTCTAATTTCATATTATTAAGATATGTATTAAAAGGTTTTAGGAACATTTATTAAAATTTAAAATAAAGGAAGTTTTACTCAGGTATGTTTTACTTAGTTTTAAATTTTAGTTTTATTACTTAAACTGGAATCAAACTGCTAAATTGAGGATAAGAAGCCAACCTTCAAGATTAGTTCATAACCAACATAAACTCTTAAACTTTATATATTATTAAATTCTTATCTAGCAATAGAGGTTTTTAAATCAGTCAAGCCCATAATATTCTTGATATTCTACATTGTTTATGAACTTGAAAGTTAAACCAAAAGTCCTAATTGCTCAATTAACACTTTCAATGATTTGATGCATATATGCATCCAAAAATGGGGGTTTGTGTAAATCTAAAAATGTATATATGCATCCAAGAAATAAGGGTTACATATTTTTATTCCAAAATTTACTGAATATTTATATTACAGACAAGGACTAAAAGAATCATAAAAAATGTCAATGGTGGCTAAGAAATTTCTGCCAAAATTAAGAGCCAAAAATAAAGGATTTTTTTGAAAATCGGTGAAAGGGTTAACTTTAGTAATAACCTTGAATTATACTCAATTATTGGTAGACAAATAGATTTTGTTACCTAACTATCCAAATTTATCAAAAAATGTCTTAAATAGTAAAAACCTCATTAATAAAGTTTTTTTTGTAAACCACTGATTTATATACTTAAATTTAGAAAGATGGTTTGATTTTTAGTGTACATTAACTTATACATCTCTTTAAATTATAGGGTACATGAAACATTGATATACTTTTAAGCTATATAATAAAGTAACTTGATAAATAAGTTTAGTATAAGTTCACATACAACATTTTTAGACAATAGATTAAGAAGGTCTCAGTTGCATACAAGATGATCAAAAAGTTATGTTTAGATTAGTAATAAATCTCATACAGATAGAGTTGATCAAAAATAAAAGCTGATTATATAATAGAGGTCACAATACTTTCCTCTAGCTATAGCCAACTTACTTAAATATTAAGCATATGATGTTATAATATATCAAAACCAATAAATTTTTATACTATGAAATTGATAAAAATTCTATTATAGATGATACTATGGTCAAATGAGAAAGTCAATAAAAAGTTATGCTGATAAATTTCTACTTTAAAATTTTTACCATTAAGAAATATAAACCAATTTATATTGCTCAGTAATAATCCATGGCAAATTATGGTAAAAGATCTGAAATTCTAATTTGAAAAAAACTAGAATATACAAATATGGTTTTAGCTAGTATATGCCTCAACATTGATTATAATGGTGTAAATATATGAACAAAATTATCTTACTATCTATATCATTATATTGCAATAAAATAATCTGCAAGTTTTCTATCAACTTTAGATCAAGCTGATAAATTATAAATTTTAGGCTAAAACACATCACCTTCTGAAATTACTTGAAATGCATTATATAGTATCAACTACACACTAAAAAAATAAAAATATGTATAGCAATTAAGTGGCAAAAATCATTATAATGTGTCAGATTATAGATATTGAGATAGTTTACATACAATTAAAGCTCTTAAACCTTAGAAAAAAGCTTAGCAAGTTTTACATGTGCTTGAGTTTCATCATCCAGATATTTCAGAAGTCTATAAAATAGGCTACCCACCCATTTTTATAATAAACCATCATATGGATAATCATTTATCTAAGCTATGAGTTCACAATATGGCAATGCCTTTGATAGGCCATAAAGGGTATATTATTTATTAACTTTTAATATAAAAGAATCATTGTGGTATCTGTTGTGCAGGTTTAGCTTTTTTAGTTATATTGTAGGTTGATTATTAAGAAATAAAGTGTTAAGAGAGTATTACCAATTTTATATGCACTATGGACTTGATATGCATGTATGTAGTTCTTGAAGCCCCTGAACTATGCTTGGTTGTGATACATCTTCAGACAACCAATATTAGCCTTCTTTAAATGGAACTAATTTGATTTAGCACTCTGTATAGTCCAGATTAGTTCAATGTACTGACTTTCTATAAGCCAGTTGCCTTATATTGACTGAAGTTCAAAGACTTTATATACACAGTGCATTCAAAAGGTTCTGGGACTAACGTTTTAAAGACACAACTTTACAAATAAATAAACTTTCTATTATCATAATTTAACATACAACCTTTCCCTCTCTATACATATTTATATTACTAAAACAATTGTTAAAAGGTATTCACATAGTTCCTATTTTGTATAATCATGTTTAAACCAGCTTTCACATTCTTCTGAATTGTCTCTACTTTATCAAAAGGATGAAACTTCAGTGCCACCTTCAGATTATAATTATCCACCCTATTCACCAGACTTGGCTCTGTCTGACTTCTTTCTGTTCTCTAATCTGAAGATGGCACTGAAAGTTCATCCTTTTGATAAAGTAGAGACAATTCAGAAGAATGTGACAGCTGGTTTAAACATGGTTATACAAAATAGGAACTATGTTCATACCTTTTAACAATTGTTTTAGCAATATAAATATGTATAGAGAGGGAAAGGTTGTATGTTAAATTATGATAAAAGAAAGTTTATTTATTTGTAAAGTTGTGTCTTTAAAACGTTAGTCCCAGAACTTTTTGAATGCACTGTGTATAAATTATATTTATAAGGGCTCAAAATTTAACCAGCCTTACACCAATGCATCATGTTTGACTTTGGCAAATAATATGCAAGTTGCACTTCTTCTCCAAATCCAATCTATATTTTTTAATAAAATTACTTGTTGCACATCATGGTGAAATAGCGCATATCATATTATATAATATGAGTTTAAGTATTTTATCTACTACTTAAATAAATCTTTAAAATTTAAATTTTATTTGAGTTGGGCTGATCTGGGGACAAAGCTGCACTATTGAAGGATGAAGGGGATTCTATCTAATGGGAAAGGAGGATAAAACCTGGAAAACCTCCATGCATAGCATATGATAAGACAGGAACTCCATGGACCACCATGCTATTTGCTATCTCAGTTTGGGGCATTAATGCACAATGCCAACACAGTCATAGTTGTCCCCTACCCAAAGTTCCTGTACCAGAATTGAACTTGGGGAGGCAGTGGTAGATGGTTCATATTCTACCACTGGGGTATCCTCCCCTTAAATAAATCTTTAAAAAATTTAAAAGAAGGTAATTAAAAGTGATTCTATATACTTGTTTTTGTAATTTATTCTAGGCAAGCTGACAAGGGGATGTACATTACCTTTTTTTAGTACTAGATGGTCCAGGGGATGTACATTACCAAAGGCTAAAAAATGAGCAAAAAATGAAATAAAAAACGCACTGAAACACTCAAAACAAGCAAAATGAATAAAACAAAAATAACTAATAACAACCTTTAAAAGAACAGCAAACTACTATTTGACCATGATAGATGGAAAGTGGGAACTGAGAGACACTTCCTGAGCATTGTCATCAAAGAGTAAGGTATGAGACAAGGTGGAGAGCAAGGGTGTGAAAACATTCTCTGTATGTGGTTTAAGATAACATATGTGAGGTACAGTAAAAGTCACACGTGTATAAATGCATTGATATAATCTGCAAGGGCATCTTAATTCAGGATTCATGCATTGTGGAAGCTTGAAAAAGGTGCATTGTTGATGTGAGTTATATTTGACTTCAGGTTACATGTCACCGTAGAAAAATTCAGTATAGATTTTCTGGCTTTCTGGTTAACTTTGACAAGATTGAATGCATCTGCAGGGGCAAAGCTTAAAGGTATGGTGGGGGAGCTAGATCCTACACTAGCATCACAATGGACTTTGTGACAGCTTTGAGGAGGGATGGCAGTTTTTAGAGGAAGCTGATTTAATTTTAATCCAATGGCAACTTTAAAATGGTTTAGCATTAATTTAAGAGCATAATAACAAGGGGTATTTGGGTATCATAATTGTATTTAAAAGTTGCTCTTGATGAGGTGTGTTTGGATCTATTGGCTCACCAAATTTAGGAAAATCAGGTAATAAGGCCCAGGGATTTTGGTTAAATTAGAATGGGCATCAGCATTAGGTTGAGTTTTGATGGACAAATGGGATAGTGCTTAGGAGTGAATGATGGAACAAGCCTCCTTACAATTGGCTTGATGTTGTACTGAGAGCTGAGGTTAGTTTGGGGTATAAGAGGAAATGAATTTGGGTTATGTCCTAATAAGCGAATAGGCAGGAGACATTGTCTGTAAGGAACTTCAACTATACTTCATCATAGTGGCATCAGGGTAAGAGTTGTTATCAGAAGCAAGTGTGGCAGTACTCTGATAAGACTTTATGGAGTGGTCTAATTCAAAACAAAGGGGGCATTCTGGAAGCCATTGTTAAAGTGATCCAAGAAGGAATGAACAGGCATAGAGGCAGTGTGAGTTCATTAGAGATTTGTTATATATGTTTGGATTGTGAGAGTTGATAGTAGGGGTAGAGTGAGGAGCTGAAAGGCAATCAGCACCTTGGGGGATGGTGAAGTGGATGATAGGTTTTGAGCTGTAAGCTGAAAGCTCCATAAACTCCCTATACAAAACTTGGGGCAGAAGGTGTGAAAGGAGGTTAGCAAAGCTCACCATCATTGTGGTGTTGGTGGCAGTTGAGTGCAAGTTATAAGGATTGGATTATTTTAATAAGTTAATGGAGTCGCTGCCACCATACTAGTGTCCTCCTCAGTGAGGGACCCTACATCAAAATATCCCTTAATAGGGCGGAAATTAATAAAGACAGATGGTTCAAATAGTGGCTGAAATGAGATAAATAATTGCTTTTCATATATGGGAATAGATGCACATAGTCAGAAAAAAGTGAGTAGTGGATCAATATAGGGAGAGAATATAGAGGCAAATTGGTGGATGCATGCGAGGTGGAGCGCTAAGCCCTGGGGTTTATAACAGCAAAATGAACTTGGCAGACTAATTAGAACAGTCCAAATTCATTTTTCAGGGTGGGAAAAGCTAGGGGTGGAGCGCCGCTGCTTCATACTAAGCAGCAGAAGGTGGAGCTGAGGAAATCGATAGTGTATAGTGATTTATAGATTTGATGGTAGCTATTTTAACCCTTTATCTAAAATCACTAAAAATTGGGATTGAAAGGTTAATAAAGGTTTTTCTTGTCTTTTCAGTAAACTATTAATATTATATAATATTACATAATAAGCTTAACTTTTCAGTAAACTATTGATATTATACAATATTACATAATAAGCTTGTCTTTATATACCTACATTATAAGGAATTTTTTTAAACATATGATTTTGAAACTAATTCTCAAGTGATTTAATTCATTATAACTTTAATACTATATGAAAAAAGGTAGAATTTTTGTTAAATTTTCTGTTACTAATTTTGTTAAAAACTTAGCATATTCACACTTGAAGGTTTGTACATTACTATACACCAGAACAGCAATATGGGGATTGATATCCCTTCAAAAGGTAAATATTATTGAAAATATAGATATAGATAGAGCAATATATCCTCATTAATTGAAGGATTTATACAGCAATATCCTGTTGCAGGATAAGATCAACCAACCTCCCATTGACCTTGCTACCAACACTTCTTTTACCATTATTACTGTTGCAAATTTTGCAATCCTCATCATTGAATGCTCTGCAAGCATGTCAGGCTAATGGTATGACAACCATTGATCATTTCTCTTTTTGTTGTTATTGGCAACCTCTTGCAACTAGTTTGCAGCAGCAACTCCACAAACAGAGTATTAACAACTTACCAGGAGAAGTACTGTCATCAGTAGATCATTCCTACACACTATCCCCAGGATTGACCAGCCCCAGCTCTCTCGTGACCCCTACCCAGGGGTACTCAGTCCTTATGTACTTCTTTGCTTGGTAACCAGTTAGTGTATCTGCGCAGGGTTTACAAGTAGCTCCAGGTGGGGAGCGGTAGCACCAACCACTTCCTAGATGCACTCACCCAGCATCCATCTTTGGGGATCTTCATATCCTATCTTTAAACTATCCATAGTCTAATCATTGTCATGGCAACGGCAGATAAAGTTTGGACCAACATGCCAGTTGGGATGAAAAAGCGCCCAATAAGAAAGCCAGAATTTCAGGGGATTGCTGCATGAACGACGTTGTAATACGCTGGGTGATGAGCAATGACGAAATGCTGACAGGCTGAAAATATAAAAGACAACCCAGTGGAAACCAGGCTATTGCAGCCCAGTGCCAATGGTCCTGGACGTAGGGAGTTGTGATGTTAGGGAAAATTCCATAAGATTCCTGGCACAATAGGCCCAAGTGACTACGGTGGGGATCAAAAAATATGACTGAGACAGCACAGTTGATATGTGGGCCATGGGGCCACATTGCAAATGTCATGGGGGTTCAACAAAAAAAATTGAACTTAAAATAATAAATTTGAGCGTGGGAAAATTTTTATTGGATTTTAAAAATAAGAGAATTGACTGACAATTTTCTCAGTGTGTTATGACTGCTTAAATAGACAATTGTTTTGGGGAATAGTTTGGGAAAATGTGGGATTGTGGCCCTAAAGAATTGACCTAACCTAGCAAACTTCAAGTGAAGGGGGGGAAATGAATTATTTTGAACTGACTTCAATTTTCTGGCAGCAGGCCAAGTCTCTGTCAGTTTGTACACAAGCACCCAAATTGTGGATTTCCTGCAGTTCCAATGACTGGAGCGATTTTGTCTCACCTGACAGGCATCAGGAACCTCCTAAGGCCACCCCACATAGGGGAAATCCCAAGCAGATAGGAATGGGTTTGGGGTGGCCAATCCAACCGCGCCCAGGCACTTTTGCATCTGTTTAACTGAGTAGAATCATTGGATGGGGATATTGATATATTTTTGGGGAGGGTTCTGAACTGAAAGCAATTTTTTATAATGGCCTCATGCCATCAGCAAGTTCTACAAAAGATTTGATATTGGACGCTTTCTTCATAGAAGGTACATGCCTGTTGGGCCTTGTTCCCAATATCTTTAGGGAGGGTTCCAAACTGGCGACAACTTTTGACAATATCCCAATGCCATTAGTAAAAAACAAAATATTCAACATTAACTGCTTTTTCTCATGAATGTACTCGCCTGTTGGGCATTGTTACCAATTGTTTACAACTGTCAACTATTAAATATAAAGATTTATTGCTGTTCTTTGTATTTGGTCCCTTTGCCCCATGCAGATGCTGATTCTTTGCCAACTTGCTACAGATACCCTCAATTTGCTGTATTATTCTCTGGACGTAAGAACTGGGGTTGAGGGCAAAATTTTTAGAGGGTAAGCCATGACCCACCGCTCATCCACCACATGAGAAAGGTCACTCTGGGAGATGAGGGGGCGCCAGCCTTCTTGAGACCTTCTTGGATGGGAAAGGGAACACCTTCTGATCCAAATGGAGGGGGTGCTCCCCTGGACTTACATTACCTTTCCCTTTGCAAAGGAGGGGGCGCCACCACCAAAAAATTGAGCAAGGGCCACATTCCTATGGGCCTTGAGCAACTTGATTGCCATTAGCATAGCGATTTTGGAGGAGGATGGGGATCATCTGGGTGGGTGGCATGGCAAGACTTGACAAGCTCCGAGCAGTTGGCATGGTCCTGCATGCCAACCCAGCTATTCTCATAGGCTGGATAGTCTTTCCACGCTACTAAATATTAATTGAACGACGTGATTGTTGTTAGGTCAGGATACCCTCAACTTCAGCTTCCTCTGCGCCCTCAATCACAATGGGCTCTGGGTCAGATGAAATTGCCCCTTGAACGGGGACAGCTGAGAGACATGGAAGACCAAATGTTGATTCCAGTGAGGTGGCAATTCCAAATGGAAGGCACCATTTCCCAAATCTTCTTCCACCAGATGGGGGCCTGAGCACTTACTTGAAAACTTTTATAATGGCACCTGCATGCGCAAGTGCCACATGTTGAGCATGATGTATCAGTCTACCTTAATTTCATGCACCAGGAGCACTTTTGATCTGCAAAGCATTTATAATCATTTATGGCCTTAGTCAAGTGCTCCCAAACCAAGGACTGTGTGGCACAGATGTTCTGAGCGTGATTGGCGGCGGCTGGTACCCTGGGTAAATGCATGGACTTACTAAAAATGATATATTATATCCCAAGGTCGCTTTATATGAGGAGAAGCCCATGAACGCATGTGTTCCGTTATTTTATGCAAACTGGGTGAGGGGAAGGTCGTCCGCCCAGGTATCCTAAGCGGCTGAAACGTAGAAACAAATGTACTGCTCCAAGATCTGATTGACTCGTTCAGTCTGACCATCTGACTGTGGATGGTATGCGTTGGAGAAAAAGGGCTTAATCTTTAATATTTCCATGAGCTCATTCCAAAACTGCACCGTGAATTGGGCCCGCAGTTGCTGACAATTTCCTATTGAAGGCCAAACATCAAAAACACATGACGCACAAATAAGTGGTCAGTATCTTCAGAAGTAACAGCAGAGGAGTATGGGATAAACAGGGAGAATTTAGCAGAGAGGTCTATACCCACCATGAACGCTGTGAACCCCTTGGAGCTGGGTAGCTTAACAATAAAGTCCACGGACACTGATGTCCATGGCTTCTCTGCCTGCTGCAAGGAGTGAAGAAGACCATCCCTACCAGACTGATATGATTTGGCCCACATGCAAGCCACACAGTTGGCAATCCACGCTGGAACATCTTTTGACAATCCTGGCCAGCTAAAGGTACAATTCACTAAATCAATGCATTTCTTATTCCTCGAAGACTGACTGCTGGGGGATCATAATGAGCTTAAATGACTTCAGCTCAGAGAAGGGGAGGAACCCAAAACTGCGACCTAAACTGGATGAGCCCTTCTGCCAAAGAATATAAGAAATGCTTGAAAGCTGGGAGGAACAACCTCTCCATAAGTTCCACCCCCTCTGCACATGTCAACTGTGCAGCTAAGACCTGTGACACCAAAGGCGTGTCTGGAGCTAACTCTGCTACTGAAACCGTGGGAGGGACAATGGTCAGGATTTGGGTGAGGGAATGACCGCGATGAGGTATGATTCATCTGATTCCGTTGGCCAAAGTGCAGGATTGTGACTTAGAAAATTGGGAAGAACATTCCGTGATTTCTTCACAAACTCAAATTTGAAGTTAAAGCTGCACAAGTCCAAGCAGATTTGGGCCTGCGGTGCGCCAAATTCTGTGGTTTTCAGAAATATAGTAGAGCTTGGTGGTCAGTCTGCACAGTCAACTTGTGATGAGCATCCTGTAAGAGATATCGCCAGTGGTTTAAGGCCCACGCCACAGCTGCCAACTCCTTGTTGTAGATGGCCCAGGATTGCTCAGTGGAAGAAAACTTGCAGGAAAAGCAAGTGACAAAGCGTTTCAACCCATTGTGCTCCTAAAGAAGACAGCCCCTACCACGGTGGAAGACGCATCACATGCTACTATATAGGGATTGGAAGGATCCACATGCTTAAGGATACGATGTGACAAAAACACTCTTTGATAGAAATGAATGTCTGCTGGCACTAAGGCGTCCAGCAAAAAGGGACATTTTTGCTCGTGAGCAGATGGAGAGGGGCGGCTTGCTGTGAAAGCGTGGGAGAGAATTTTTAGGAATATAATTGTACTTAAGGAGCTTCTCAAATGCTTATGAGTTGTTGGAGTTGGCCACTCTCAGATGTCATCCAGTTTGCTGGGTGAGATAGCGTACCCATCTTTTTAAGATGAGATTTTCCAAAAAGGTGACTTCCTCCCAATAAAACTCGCATTTTGATGGTTTGACAAACAAACAAGCTTTATACAGGACAATTACTACCGCTTTAAGTCCTTTGCATGTTGTTCAGAGGAGGAGGAATGTACCAGGATATTATTGATGTATGCAACCATGCAGGAAAATCTGATATCCCCTAGCACGCTATCAATCAATCTCTGAAATGTCGCAGGCGCGTTCTTCAGCCCAAAGGGCATTGATCAAAATCAAAATAGCCTCGTCTTGTCTGGATAGCAGTAAGCCATTATAGACCTTCCTTGACTTATATTAATTTAAAAAGTTGACCAGATCAAGTTTTAAATACACCCACAATTTTACAATTGACTGATCAATTGTCTGTTCCAATGGCAGTGGGTAAGGATCATGAGATTTGAAATTGTTGGGGTGTCCATAATCCACGCAGGGTTAAGGAACCATCAGCCTTCGTGGCAAAAATGATGGGAGAGGCAACTGGGGAGGTCTTTTTGGACCAACACCTTCCTTAACATGTCATCCAACCAAGCATTGAGGGCAGCCTCCTACTCCACACTATGCGGATACAGTGGACAATTTATGTTCACCACCTCCACCGTTGTCCAAAATTTCAAATCAAATTCCATATGTGGGGAAGGCGGTTATCCTTGTTGGAGTCAAAAATGATCTGCTAGCCCATCAACGCAGCGGGAAAATCTGGTGGATGGCTAACTGGAGATATGAGGGATGTAACCAATACCCAGCCTTGAGCTTTAGTAAGGGTATCCAGTAAGGGAAAATCATCATCCACCTGATTATTGGAAAACGACAGCATGTTAACTTCCAGATGAATCCTTACATGCTGCTGACGCCATTAGCCCACACCCAGAATCACTGGGAACACAAGGTTAGGCATCGCCAAGAAGCAATTGCAAAAACAACAAACTGGTGAACTGAGAAGGGTACTGGGCGCTGTACTTTGAAAGGTGGCTGAGAAGCTGACTTGGTGACCAACATGCTGGCCCTAAATCCAGGTCTAGATCAAGATGCTGGGAAAACTCCAGATTCATGAAGTTGCCCGCTGCTCCAGTGTCAACCAAGGCCTCAAAAGACACCTGTGAGCCCCAATACTAATTTTCACTGGTAACAAAAAGTAGGCAGAATTTTGTTAATTAGAGGATATGGTCATTTCTGAAGACACCAAAAAGATTTTAAAGACAGGTGAACAGGAGCACACCAACTTAAGCGTGGTGGCGGCGTCAGGATTGAAATTCAATATGGATACAGACTCAACTTCAGGACAGAGCCTGAGGCCAAGCTGGAAAATCCGATCATGAAGTTCCCATTTTGGGACAGACCAAGGAATAAGTAGAGGGTAATGGAACAATTTGATCATGAAGGAATTCTTCCAAAGCCATCAGGGAGCTGCTTATAAGATTGGTGATTGACCAGATAAACAACAGAAGGCAGGCTAACAATTGAACGTTCATATGAATGAGGGTGAACACTGCTTCACCCATCTCATTGAGGAGGGTGGAAATGGCTAGAAACAATGGACGGTCGATTATGTCATGGCAACGGCAGATAAAGCTTAGAACAGCCTGCCAGTTGGGATGTAAAAGCACCCAACAAGAAAGCCAAAATTCCAGTGGCATTGTTTCACAAACGAAGTTATAAAAAGCTGGGAGATGAGTGATGACAGGATGCTGATGGGCTGCAACTGTAAATGACAAACCCAGTGAGAAACCAGGCTATTGCAGCCCAGTGCCAATGGGCCTGGCCGTAGGGAGTTGTGAGATCAGGGAAAATTCCATAATGGTCCTGGCACAATAGGCCCAAATGATTATGGTGGATAAAAAAATTAAAAATATGACTGAGACAGCACAGTTGATGCATGGGCCATGTAATCACATTGCAAATGTCATGGGTGTTTGGCGAGAAGAATTTATACTAAAATAGATAAATTTAAGCGTGGGAAGAATTTTATTAGATTTTAGAGTTAATAGAATTGACTGACAATCTTTTCAGAAGTTATGACTGCTTAAATAGACAATTGATTTTGGGGAATAGCTTGGGAAAATGCGGGATTGGGGCCCTTAAGATTTGACCTAACCTAGAAAACTTCAAGTGAGGGGGAGAGAAACAAATTATTTTGAACTGACTTAAAAATTGTTGGCGGCAGTCCAAGTCACTGTCAGTTTGTCCACAGGCGCCCAAATTGCAGATTTCCTGAGGTTATAATTACTGTAGTGGCAGCATCTCAACCAATGGGCAGTGGGAACCTCCCAATACCCCCATGTAGGAGCGGTCTCAAGCAGATAGGAAAGGGTTTGGGTGCCTAACCCACCCACGCCCAATCACTTTGGCATCCGTTTGACCAAGTGGGATTCATTGGATGGGGATTTTGATTTTTTGGGGAGGGTTCTAAACTGACAGCAATTTTTCATAATGGCCTCATGCCATCAGCAAGTTCTACAAAAGTTTTGATACTAAACGCTTTCTTCATAGAAGGTATATGCCCGTCAGGCCTTGTTCCCAATATTTTTAGGGAGGGTTATAAACTGGCAACAACTTTTGATAATGTCACAATGCCAATAGGGAGTGTTACCAAATCTTAGAAATTTACAGCCTTTTCCCTGAATTTACACGCCAGTTAGGCTTTGTTACCAATTGTTTACAACTGTCAACTATTAAATATGAAGATTTATTGCTGTTCTTTGTTTTTGGTCCCTTTGCCCCATGCAGATGCTGATTCTTTGCCAACTTGCTACAGATACCCTCAATTTGCTGTATTATTCTCTGGATGTAAGAACTGGGGTTGAGGGCAAAATTTTTAGAGGGTAAGCCATGACCCACCGCTCATCCACCACATGAGAAAGGGCACTATGGGAGATGAGGGGCGCAGCCTTCTTGGAACCTTCTTGGATGGGAAAGGGAACACCCTCTGATCCAAATGGAAATGGCGCTCCCTGGACTTAAAATCATCTTCAAAATTAAAAAGATAGGCAAATGGAAGTTATCTTATTCAATGAGAATTTATTTATTCATTCTAAAGCGTCAATTAGCAATTTAAGCCCACCTATTAATTGTCATTGGCAAACCCCACCAGAATTTATAATACCATACCTATTTGAAAACCGTGGCATCAAACCTTTATAAACCATTAATCAACAATCCTCATAAATCAGCAATACAATCTAATTTTATCTATTATAAATTATTGATCTATCCTAAGCATCAATCGCTGGTAATTTAGATTGCTAAACGTTTTTGAGGATTTTTCCTCAATACTCTGGAAATGGCCAATACATCAAAAAATATATCAACCCAATCAAATGGATTGCGTAACTCAGAACTGAATTTTCATTATTATCAAAAATAATCAAAATAGTTTAACTTAAGTGAATTAGGAGCAAAAAATGGAGCATATTATAAAACTATTTTAATATCTTAACTCAAGTGAATGAGGAGCACAAATCAGAATTTAGTATCACTAATAATAAAATAATAAAAATATCAAGCTAAGTAAAATAATTGGAAGCCAACTCTAACTAATTTAGACGCTAATTTGGAATTCATATAATTATTATAGCTGAAAATCTTAAATAACCTTCTCTACTGTGGGTTGCTCTTAAAATTGCATCAAAGTTTCATTAGTGCATTGGTACAGGGATCCCTTAGGTTTGAGGTAAGGCTACTAATTGGGACCATCTAGTACTAAAAAAAAAAAGGTAAGGCTACTAAAAAATTTCTGTGTTGCCACTAGTTATTTGTGGGACACTTCAGCTATCCGGCCCTAATTAGGGAACCTGTTACCAACTTAGCCAATCATATGTATATTAATTATAATCAAATTTTAATAAACGCTTAAAGCCCCCCCCATTGAGTTTCATTTTAAACATCTTCTTTACCATTACAGGTGAATCTACAATTAGTCTGTGCTTGAATTTTTATAGCAACATAGTATCTTGCTATCACAGTGGTAATTATGTTATCATTGAAATTAACTAGTTGTTGGTTATGCTTATTTTGTCAACCAAATTCTTACCCATATAATGTCCTTATTCATATTTAATTAACTAAATTTTATTTGAGGTGGGCTGACCTGGGGATGATACCGCACCAATTAGGGAAGTGAAGAAAATGGGAAAGGAGGATAAAACCTGGAAAACCTCCATGCGCAGCATATGATAGGCCAGGAACTCCATGGACCGCCTTTGCTATTTGCTATCTCAGTTTGGGGCATTGGCACGCAAAACCAACACAGTCAAAATTGTCCCCTACCCAAAGTCCATTACCAGGCTTGAACTTGGGAGGCAGTGGTAGAGGGTCTATACTCTACCACTGGGGTATCCTCACTTTTAATTAACTAAATTATGTTTTTTGTTTTTAAAAACATGTAATCACTATGTCAAACCCATGATGAATATTCTTTCTTGAAAATTTTTTTTTGGAAAAAAAGAGCCTCTTTTAAAAAAAGCTCAAAAAAGTATAAAATAATTGAGAAATTATGCCTCCTCAATAAAACTCTTTTTGAATTCAGTGCCATATTTTAAACAGAATTATAGAATTTTGCTCTCAGTACAGATTATATTTATGTCTGGATTGGTTCCAGTATAAACTATAAGCAACTTAGAATATATAGTACTGAGTATATAAGTTATAAATACCTACTATTAGTCAGTTAAAATATGGCGCCAACTTCAAAAAAGGGTTTTATTGAGGAGGCATAAAATCTTAAATATTTCATACTTTTTAGAGCTTTTTTAAATGATGGTCTTTTTTCTCCAAAATATTTTTTGAGAAGGTTCTTTTTCCCAAAAAACTTTACCCCCCAGTTCTTTTCCACCAAAAAATTAGTGCATTTTTAAAAGTGGCTCTTTTTCTTACTTTTATTAAATATTACTATCTCTATATATCATTTTTAACCCCTTACTTTTTCTCTACAAAATTAAAACTAACTATATATATATTATATATAGTATCTTACAAAAAGTATACTATTAATTTATTATATTAAATCTATTTGATTTTATTAGTCAATTTATATTATATTTACTGATTGCCATCTACAATACTTCATTTTATTAAATTTCAATGCTTTTATTAGTCAATGTATGCTGAATTTACAGATTGCCATCTGCAGTAATTCAGTTTAAAAATTTGGTTGCTTTTACTAGTCAATCTATGGGAAATTTATTGAACGCTATCTAAAATAATTCATTTATCAAATTGGATGAGTTTATTGGTCAACTTATGAAAAAACAATAGCCATCTATAATGATTTAAGCTTGTCCCGCTATGAGCTCATACTGCCTGGATTTTGAACATAACCCCCAGCCATAGGACATATATCAAGAGTGCTTCAAAGCTATTGCTTCACCAAGGCTGGAATTAAGTTTATTTGGAGTTGTATTAGTCCCACAAGTATCCATTGCTTCTGATTCCATTTTGATATACTTACTAAATTAATAGGCAGATACTCGACCAATACTTACAAAAGTAAAATGGGACTTAAGTTGGAGCATCCTCTATTTTTGAAGAAGATGATCATTCAAATTAGTCCAGTATTTTCAGAGTTATGCACAAACAAATGTAGAAAAAACAAAAAAATATACATACAGGTCAAATTGACAACCTTTTCTATTTCAAAGTCAGTTAAAAATGTTCTGCAAACCCTTCAGAGGAATATAACCTCATTATCTATTTACATGTTTTTGGTAAAGGCACTTAAACTAAGCACTATAAGTTTGTTCTTATTTAAAGTATAGCGTCTATATAGCACAAAAATAGTGAAATAAATATGCTTTAGAAATTATACTAATAAGCATGTCTTTGTCATTAACTTTTTCATGGATATGAACTTCTCTAAAATAATTACATAAAATTAGCTCACAGAAGAATATGTTAATTTAACTGTTGAGCTTTTCTTTCCCATAACAATAACATTAGTTACTACAATTTAATTTTTACAGAAATTTTTGATAATCACACAGGTGAGATGGGTGATTTCAACAAATTCCAATTAAACTGGGCTAAAGCCATATAAAGCAATGGACAAAAAGGTGCGCCAAAGGGCAAGAAATGCCCTGGAGGGGGACCAGGAATTAATGCCACCAAGAAACCACAAATTCAGACACCGTCCAGGGTTGTGGAGTTTACCACAAAACAAAATTTATACATGAAATCAATATGCACAACCATTATTGAAGGTGGAGCTCAGGCTCTGACATTTCTTAGGGGTTGAGTCCCCAAATATGTGGGATAAAGTGGGTGAGGCACAGGCCTCACTTCCCCCCACATGGTGTATGTTACCACCTATACCTTCCACCATGGCTAATCAATATGGGCTTTAAAACTGAAGAAAATGCAGAAGCCACCACGAAAGTCTGTGTCAAAATTTCCCTACCTGAGGGCAAATGAATTGTGCGCACTGCATTCACCAGATGGAACAAAGCAAACACTTTGTTCATCTTCTTTGACTCACTCCCTACCAACATTCCCTGCAAGCTAATTGAGGAGGAGCTCTATATTGGACTCTAAAGCTATGGAGAAACTAAGCAACTCAAACTACAGTGATTCCACCTGATGCCAAACTTTGTGCACAGGAAAGGCAATTACCATGATCAACCTGGTCCCCAATGTGGTCATGGACCTCAAAAAAATCCCACGCACAGCAGTGTTTCACCTCCCGGATGGGGGAGTGTCAAAAACATTCTGCGTCACACCAGAACGTGCACACCTATCTGCAACCACTGCACCGCAATGGGGTTCAAGGAACATGCATGCCATGTGAAGGAGGGCATCTTGGCCCCAGACTTCTTCAATGACGCCATGTACAAAGATGTAGAAACCTTTGGCAAAATGATTGATGTTAACCACGCCTTCTCTGGGGAGAGGATGGGCACTACATCCTCATAGACCAAGTATCACCCAAACTACACAAACAGGTACAGAAGGCCCGCAAGTGGGCAGTGGCTAAGGCTGCATCACTCGCAGCCTCCTCTATTAACCCCAGTCAAATTCAGGAGGACATAGAGGAAATCAACCAAGCTAACAAATCATAATAAAATGAACAAGCTGAGGAGGCCATGGAGGAAATTAACTGAGCCATCCAATCAGAGCAGAATGCCCAAGCTGAAAACTTTCTCAACAATTCAACTGAATCACCAAGTGATCTCAATTAAGCAAACTTAGCAGAACAATTTAGCTTCACTATGGGAAAATGTGGGACCCAATTCTTCAAAGTCAAACTCCAAAGCCACAGAATCCAATCAGCACACCACACCAAACTATAAAGAGCCACGAGAAAAAAATATAACGCAAACCCTAAAAAACACAGAACCCATGTGAAATTGACACAAGGTAAGGGATTTGACAGTGACTCAGAGTGTACTGGACCAATGACATGGAGCAAGTTCAAGGCAACTAACGGTGGGTTAGGAACAGATGGCCTCCCAACCATTCCTGAGGCGCCGCGGGCACCTCAGTGTCAATGGGGATGCTAAACATCATGTGAGACAGGGCTCAAGCATCCCAAACCAAAAAGCTGGACTTCCTGCAAAAACCCCTATAGACATCTTGAACATCCAAAAAACCCACTGTCTACAGGGGGAAGAGGGATCCTGGTCATCCAGGGTCTCATCATCCCAATCAGTATGGATGTCCCACTGTGGGGTGGTTGTCTGAAATAACAAAAAGGATTAAAAATCACTAACTCCTCTTCACATCTGCACAGCCGCATCCTTGTAGCAACAATTGCAAACCAGGAGGACTCATGTTTGATATCATGTATATATGCACTGTGCACCGCATCTTAGAGAAAACAATTCCTCAAAAATCATCCCAACGCTCACCTTCCCACCAGATACCATCCTGTTGGGTGACTTTAACTGCTGGGATAACCCCAACACAGACTAAAGCCTAACCTCAGAGGATACTCACTGAGACACATCAAGTTCCGTGCAATGAAGGAATCCCTTGGCCCACATGATACCTTCCCCCTGGGTCACCACCCCTTCCCCTCATGACCCACACCAACATATGTGAGGGAACGCTCATCTCAATGAGCGACATCAATTACATCCTCAAACCAAAAACTCACCATTTGAACATCTCCAACTTAGCAACAAAAAATCAATTTCTCTGACTAATGACTTGTTTTAGTGCAGCTCTCTCCAACACAAACTCCCACACAGGCGCCGACCTTGAGGAAGCTATATCCAGAAAACATAAAATTGCCTGAAATATCCAACTAGTTGAAAATGAGGCCATGAACCCAGAATTTGCAACCCCATTTGTATCAGATCCCATCAAAACCTGGGAAAACTTAAAAACATAACTATTAAATAAAACTAGTCACCTCACCTCATGTAAGTACACCACTGACAGCCACAATCAGGCGCACTTTGGCGGAACTGGACCACCTTGAGCTCAACACCCCAAAGTATGGCTATATCCCCAACTGGGGGCACAAATGGGTGGAAATATCTGTCCGCTTAAACGCCCTCATCTACAAACACCAGCACAGAATCAAAGTATTGAGAAAAGGTAGGTTCATAAGGAGGTGAAACCAACTCATCGCATTTCTTCTGCCAATTCCACTCCTGCAGAAACCAGCTCACGTGCACACAGGTCTGCAAAGATGAAGGCACTGTGGCTGGGACCATCTAGTACTAAAAAAAGGCACTGTGGCAACTGACCCAGCGGAGGTCAAGGCGGGATTACACCATTATTACACCAAACTATATTGTGACACCCCAACTGACCCCCAAAAATTAAAGATTTTATACACACTGCCAGAATACAATGCATACCACAGAAAGATAACCTACTAAGCCTAATAACGCAGGAGGAGCTCTGGGACACAGTCCGCGGTGCACCATGTAGAGTAAATTCCCAGGGCCTGATGGGATACCCTACAAATTTTACAATAAATACTTTTAAACAAAATCGCCTTCTCCAATTGCATCGATGAACCAGTGCTTGCTGGAAACACGCCTCCTACCTGGTGGCCAGGACTCATATGTTATAACCCTGTTTAAGAAAAGCGACAAACTGGACCTGGCTAACTGGCGCCCAATTGCACTATCTAACACTGATACAAAACTACTTACAAAAATTTTAGCAACCAGATTAGGCACAATACCCTCCAAAGTCCTGTTGCCCAATCAATTTGGGTTAACACCAGGGCGCTCAATCTGGACCAATATACACTCTGTCGCCAACAAACGTCAGTCCAAAGCAACTGGAGCCCTGGTATTCCTAGACCAGGAGAAGGCATATGACCGCATTAGCTGGCTGTATCTGAAAAATGCTAAGCGCCTTCAAACTCCCAACCAGGTCATAAACTGGGAGATGCTCCTTAAAGAATCCGCATCCATGGCTGTATGTGGCTCTGACTTTCTAACTAACAAGATCACACCACGCAGAGGGCATAAACAAGGGGACCCCCACAACCACTACCATATAACATCAGCTTTGATCTACTCCTTCACATTGCTGACTCACGCCTCATGGGCATAACTGCACAAGGCCAGCCACCAGTCAAGATAATAGCCTTTGTCAATGACTGCATGACAGGTATAACTAAAAACAATGATGCCTGACAGCTAGAACGCACCATGGACGAATATCATTTTGAGCAATGCGTCACTCACCAAAAGGAAAATGGAAAGAATCCTCCTAGGCAAGTACACTAACAACTGGGCCACAACACCCAAATCTCATAGCCCTCCATGAAGGAGCAACACTCATCCTACCTTTTGCATCACCTCCTACAACCAACCCTGGTCGTCACCTTGGGATATGGCTGGAAACAGGGGGGTATGCCAATGAGACAATTGAGAACAATCTATTACATCGGGTATTTAACCACGTCGCTTCCCACAAGGGAAGATCCACAGGACTAGTGGGGCGAGTAACATTTTCCAACTCACTCATCCTCCCAATGTTGTGGTTCCCTGCACATGTAATCTCCTTCTCGCCCACATTCATATCCTCAATTCGCGCACTTATCCTGGAATGGTTATGACCTAGATCCCGGCCACCTGTACAGGTTGAAAAACTCATGGCCCACGCTCCAGCGGAGTCATGGGCCTAATAAACTTTGAGGTCCATGCCAACCATATATCAGGCAACTGGATAAAGGAATTCCTAGCCCCAGACCTCCCACAACAAAAACTGGTTTAGAGTGGCGAGGGCCAAATTTGCACAGGCGCTCAAAATATTCATTTCAAACAAACCGTCCATCCTGCTAACTTACCTTGAAAACTGCCCCAACGCAGCAGGCCCACTTGGAACCCCCTCAGTTTAAATGCCTTCTATGCACCATTCGGCACATGGGGTGGACCGTCACTATCACAGGCACTAGTCAGGGAAGGGGAAGGCCCAGAGCCCACTTTGTGCTAAAGTAAACAGAGGACCACCCCCAGAGGGACACACGTGATGTGACCCCATTTATTGTGATAATCGACTACCTAGATGCTTTAGACATCCCATATGATCTCACAACACAGAAGACATATGAAGGCTAACGCATCATCCAATCCTCCATCCAAGGGTAAGAGCTAACACCTGGCGTTGAACTCAGAAGAACTAAAGACCATCATATTGCTCCAAATCCCTTCATGCAACATGTTCAGTATGTGGAGGGGATTGCACCCTGCACCACCGCCTAGAAGTATGCCCCCATCTAGAGCCATATGGCGGGAAGTTGCGCATCTGTTAAGAACCCAAAATGCTCAGGCGCTGTTAATCTCCAGAATCCTCCTCGCACCCCAACTTGAATCCCCAATACCACCCACACTCCACTCCCTGATAGTTGCTATTTCACTGTGGGAAATTTACACTGTAGCACTGGATGCCTTCAAGGGAACCATGCCCACTAACCGTGGGACAATCAGAAGATTTCACCTACACCTACTGGAACACTTTCAAGCCTGGATTTACAGATACATGTGGCTGAAGCAACAATAACTTGTTGAATCATGGTTCCCAGTTTGGTTTCTACATAAAGACATCTTCCTCCACACCTGCTCCATAACAGGGGATATCTCTTTGGAGTAAGGCATTCAACTCCCCTATACCTGGCAGTACCGGCTGGCAACAAGGATAGCTTGTCTACTCTGGGGTGCCTAAATCTTACTATACTTCACCACCTCTATCCAATTATATATAACAGTATTATCCATCCCCTGGTCAGCTTAACTTAGTTAAATAAAGTAAATTTGTTTACTGTTTAATAAAACTTTACATAATGCTACATATTAAATGATAAGTAAGCATTTTTCCATAAGTAACGTTAAAATAAATATGACATTGCATTTTCAGAGAAATTAACTAAAAGATACAACAGTGTATATTTATAAATTTTTTTTATGTAATTTAGAGGAGGATACCCTAGTGGTAGAATATGGAATCACTACCACTGTTTCCCCGAGTTTGGTCCCAGTAGATGAATATTGGGTAGGAGACAATTTTGAATTTGTTGGTATTGCGCACCAATGCCCCAAACTGAGATAGCAAATAGCAAGGCGGTCCATGGAGTTCCTGGCCTATCATACGCCGCGCATGGAGGTTTTCAGGGTTTTTTTCCTCCTTTCCCATCTCTTCAATTCCTTAATCAGTGTGGTATCATCCACAGGTCAGCCAACCTTGAATAGTTTTAAATATTTTATGTAAATTTTAAAGTTGATCAAAAGGGAAATTTATAAGATTGGCCACTCAGAAAGGTCTTGTTAATATGCCACCAATACTAACACCATCATTAGCATTGTCATTGCACCACCATCATTTGATGGGGATCTTTTTTTCCCCAATCTATCCAGCTCACTTGCTCATTGGTCCAGTCAAGAAATGTGCCACCGACCAAATTCATTAAATTCTTGATGTCCTAATATGAATCTAAATAATTGAAAGATGCTAGACCCCCATTTGCATCCTGTTGATATTTGGGTTTGACCAATAATAGGATATCACCGCCAGCCCTATCACCCCCAATTTCCTATAGAACTCTCCTTTACCCTTATACTGCTATCTATATTCTTCAACAGGTTGATCCCGATTAATCCGCCATCAGATATGTAAATAAAAATTTCTGACCTGACTTTAAGCTTTTATTTTAATTAATTTGTATGATACTGTTTTTTTTGCAGATTGAACCTTATCTGCTTGCTTAGTTTCACAAACCTATTTCATTCACATCAATTAGAGATAAACAAATAATTCAGTAAAATTTGTCTAAAGGATCACCGATTTACTGATACCCTTAATATGCTACTAAGGTTGATCAGACCAGCCCAAGACGTTCCTGACCTTGGACAGAACACTGTCAGGTTTCAGAGAACTTAATTCACTGGCTAATAGTGGACTACAAAGAGTAAATTCTAGAAGAATCAGGAGCTGAGAAGTAAACTGACTGATTAGAAGTCAAGGCTTAAATTGGGTTACACCAGGAAAAGGGATATAAGTAAACAAATTATTAAATACCATTGACTACAGACCTCCAAGCTGGAAGCACCTAATGAGACTACATTAATTTGGGGAATTAGTCTTTAATAAAGACTTATATTTTGTCAAGCTTTACAGTTATTTAGAGGTACTCTGTCTTTACACAGTTGTACCTATTTGAAGTGCAAACATACATGTGCCTATCTTGCCCAGTTGCAGTTCCAATTGCAACATTCTGGTGCTCACTACTGGGGCACTTTCAATGACACCATAGAAAAACTAAGGAATCAGCCACCATGAGTCAATTTCTTAAACCGCTTTGCCATTGGCTTCAGGGACAAGTATCCACCTCAACCCATGGACACAGGGGAGCCCCAATAACCACTACTACCACAGCAGTTTAGTTGAGAAAGCTGATGCTCCTGCTATAGTGCTCATCCCCATAGGACCACTGACCTCTCAGTTGGTAGATTGAATGACAATGTACACACCAAACATGTCAGGGAAGTCCTGGAATGGCTCCTCCACGGATACCATCTCCATGCTGAAGCCATCAAAAAAGCACACTTGGGGATGTTCAGGAAGCTACATAAACCAAGACTACTTATATGTGAACTATTGTTTATTCTAGGAGCTGTCAATGTCCACCAGGATCAAGAAGCTTCTACTCAGACACAAATAATTGAAATGCTCGCCCACTATATATCCTTCAATCCGCCAAACCATGAGGATCACTGCCTGGCAACACATTGAGATCAGCGGACAGGTTGTGTTCACAGAAGCTCAACGCTGGAACAACCAGCTACTGGCGGATTAATTAGAAGGCACTTTTTGAGAAGTCATGCAGTCATCTTACACAACCAATAAATATATAAGTGAAGACCATTGCTGAGTGGATGAGCTTGCTGACCAACTGAATGATAATATGGCCTGCATTATTGGCGAAGTTTTAGACCAGCATGGGGTGTCATCTTAATGGGTAGCTGACGAGACCCTCCACTGAAGCCAGAATGAGGAATACCTGAATGCAGAGGTGGAGCGGCCACACGGTGGAGGCTGCTGGTTGAGAGGCTCATGTCATACTGGTCCAACCATCTGACAATTGGTACAAGAGCTAGACTAGCGGTTTTTGCCTTTGGGAACGGCGGCTGATAACCACAATCAGTTTCAAGACCTCAAGAATTTCATCAATGCAGGTCAGACCTGACTCAGTGGCCTCAACAAGTGTCTTAATGACGCCATACAATTTTTGAACCGCCTATATAGAGAGAATGGTGGTGAATGATGTGGTCAAGGCCCTGGGCCTTAGAATCACACACCTCACTGAGGAAAACGTCACTCTGAAAGCCCTACTCGCCTTGACAGAACTAAAATTATCAAAGGTCAAGAAATCCTTGCAGGATGAGTATTGATACCTTTCTGACAAATTAAAACAGTTCTGGGATAATATCAGAGTTGAACTCTGTAAATGCCAGTGTGGCCCTCCTGCCCAAAAGCGAAGGAGATCTTCACCAACGAGCATGAGTCTATTCTGATGGACTCAAAATTTGAAAGAAAAGGAGCATTATAAGAGCAAAAAATTCAAAAGTTATGACTTCTATACCCACGCCTGACAAACCAACTTAAACTGCTATTCTGAAAATTCCCTCTTGCACTACTACAACTGTCCCAGACAACCACGATGAAACACCAGCTCTCCCAACACCCAAGGCTGGCTCATCCTCCTCAACCTGCTTAAACTTTGGCTCAAGAAACAGCAATGCTGACCTACTAACTGTGCTGCAAATCTCAGCTGAGCATCTAAATATGCTAGCGGTTTCAGGGCCAATCCCATCAATTTGCTAAAGTTTAACAAGAGAAGAAACATACATACATTCATGTTATTATTTAAGAGAAGCATGGACGGTGCGAGCAACAAGGCTAAACTGGAAACACTAATGAACTTGTTGGATCTTGAGAGCTAGGAGTTGGTGATGCCTAAGATCAGAAAAACTGGGATGTCTTACAAGAATCTGAAAAACATTTATGAAGGAATTTGGCGGATCAGTGATGATGAAATTTAGGAAAATCGCTTCTCTATATTTTTAAAGAAAATTTAACAAAGTCTAGAGTTCTCTGATTACTTCTACCTTGAGGCTCAGGTGCTATATGGTTCAAAGGTCTTAAACAATTATGATGCGCAGATTGCCTTACAGAACGCCTGTGAATCATAAAATAAGTTGGACTGAGTCATGATTTTCATATTAAACAATGAATATAAAATATCACAGATGGTGGATTATATTCAGTGTTGCACTGTGACCTTTGATGCACCCAATAAGGGGTATCACAATAATTAGTGAGACTCAGTTCAAGCCACCACAGAATGATGTCAAAGAGAACTGCCCAATTACCATCTAATCCAGAAGAGCATACATCCGTCACATCATGTGCCACCATGTGGGGTAAAGAAACGCTACTCAAACCAAGGCAACGCCAAAGGCCCCAAACACATGGTGCATAATGTGAGAGCAGTGGATACTGAATAACAGGGAAAAAGGTCAGTGGAGTAGAAATGAGATATTCTTCTTCCCGTCAGATTTTAACTTATCCCCAATCTTATCTTAATCTTGACGCCTTGACTCCCTTAACCCCTCTATCCGTCATCACTGATGATGTACTAGCAGTCACCACCTGCTCCTGCTGTTGGACAATTACAAGTCCAATATTGTAGTAAGAATGCTTTGGTTCATAATATGGACGAAATCGGCCAAAAGACTCTGGCCAATTCTTGGTTGAACCCTTCAAATGGGCAATACATTTATTAGTAATTCTTGGCCAAATAGAACAGTATTAAGTAGTCAGATTAATCCAAACAAGCAGCGAAATCAAGAGGAGCCCATCTGAGGTTCCCCCTCGTTCCATAAATAGTTTAGTTAAACCACCTACGCGGGACCACCCACTTTTATAGCCTTTAAGTGGGTCCTCACATGTGCTAAATTCTTCCCCAACGGTGATTGGTTCCAATATATCAAATGCTTACCTAACGGACTATCCTACCTACTATTGTCCCTTCCATGACTATTCTGTTGAAGCAAAGTGAGTTTCAAGATATTGGATAGGTTGAAACCTCATAGTCCTAATATATATATAGCTTATACTGAGTTCTTTGGCCGTCTCACTATGAACCTTGAATTGTTTAAATACTAAGCAGTGACCTAATAATAAGGTTCTTCTTTTACCCCGTTGCCAATACTAGTAAAATACTATAAAAACTCCTTTTTTCCCTTATTTAAAAGTTTTCATGTTTCCTATAATTTATTTTAAAACCCCCTGATAATAAATATCCAGCAGTCAAAAAACTCTCATGCCAATAATTGTGGTAATTCAGGCGAAAAAATGCACCAGCGAGCAACAAAAAAGCCTGAATTCCAACCATCTAGTACTAAAAAAAGCCTGAATTCCCACACCTGCCAAGTAGAACTATAGTCCAGGCATCTGAAGTAATAATGGATCCCTAAGTACAGCAGCTAGAGCAGCAAATTTTTTCCAGTTGCTTCCAGTGATATACTAAAGTTAAAAGGAATTACGTGGCTATTACCCTTAGAGAAAAAAGACTATTCCCCTACTCTGAGGTGAACTAAACTTATGGGGGTCAGGCTTATAAGATCAGCGTACACTTAATAAGAACCACTGATTCTTACTATTCTAAGTGTAAATAAGTTAATATTAGTGTGGGAAAAATTCTGAATCAAAACTATAGTAGATAACGGTGACTCTTAAAATTTGTATGGCTAAATTAGTTAAAAACTGAGAATATTACCAGATATTGACCATTGTAAGGAATATTTGACAGTGGTACCCAACTTGACAACCTCGATATTGACCTACAGCGCAATGCTTCTAAGGTTAAGTTTTCTTGTTGTGTTGACTCCCACGATCATCCTTCCAAACACTGATCATAATATACTCATTGGAACCTCCTTCATGAATTTATGACGTCAAAGCTAATTTAAAGAAAAAATCTGGTTAATCTTTGACAGAACCTTCCAATGTATTACCAGAGAGGAGACTAGTAGTCAGAGAAACAAGCTCTGATGTTTGTAAACCTAGCCTTTAAAGAAGTGATTATACAGATTAGCTACTGAAAAAGGCGCTGCTGAACTCAGTTTTTACTGCACCAAATTTTAAATTTGGATGGCATTCCGCTGAGGGCTGGCTGCCATTTGGCCATTCCGCCCAGCCACCATTTCATAGTGAAAAAGAATATTGACCTGAAGATACTGCCAGGTTTATATGGCGAAGTGTTCACTCCCTTCAACTACTAACACTAAGAACCAGCTGCAGTACCAGGGCTCGTTCTCCCAGATTATGGAGAGAATAGCATACTACTAGCTAACCTCTATCAATACCCTATGAAGATGAAATGGCACCAAACCATTGATTCCTCCAAATTCTACCAGTAGAGGAAGTATTAGGCATACATGAGTTCAGAAAACTAGAGGAGTTTCAATTGGAAGAAGAAAATCGTGAAGCCATCCATTCAGTCATACCTCACAAATTTCAGGTCAATCTGACAGAGCATGAAAAAGATTGGGCAATGGTCTAATCAAAAATATATATATTTGTGCAATGGATGATTTTAATTTGGGATGTACTGATGACATATTAGATTAAACCAACACTGGGAGCCATCCGCTGATACACCTCCATTTCATCCACTGGTCCAAGGCAGTGAATGAATTTATCAATTAAGAATCAAACAGCTGGTTCAGAAGGAATGCATGTACAAATCAAAAAGCTGATGTTGCATTTATAGTCTTAATAATAAAAAAGAAGGATTAGTCTGAACGAGTAGTAATTGACTACTAGGACTCAACAATATAAAAAAGGATTTATCCTCTTCTGAAAATGATGACATGCTTAAATGACTCAGCAGAGTAAAATACTTCTCCACGATGGATCTAATTTCCGGTTACTAGAAGATAAAGATTCCTCCAGAAGAACAAAAAATGCACCACTACAACAATTTAATGGCTGTTCCAACCAATGCAAATACTACAGGGGTTATGTAAAGCCCCTGCCACATTCCAAAGGGCTATGGAAGCATGTTAGGGGACTTGAAGATTTCTTATGCTCTATTCTACTTGAAGACATGGAAATCTTCTTGAGGATGTTTAACAAGCACTTGTAGCACCTAGAGGAAGTTTTCCGCCAGCTTGCTGCTGCAAAAATGTGAAAGTCAGGTTTAAAAATGTAACTTATTTCAATAAAAACTCAAGTATCTGGACTTTGTTATTGACAAGGAGGGCCTATGGCCCCAACTGGCCAAAATAAAGGCAATAGAGAAGATGAGGACGCTGGCCAGGAAATGAGGCATCCAGGTCTTCCTCTGGGATGGTCAACTACTACTGGAGTTTCATAGAAATTTAGTAAAATAGGGGAGCCGCTATTCCACCTATTGAAAAATGGAACCCCTATCAAATAAACGCCAAGTTGTCTGAAAGCTTTTGACTGAATTCAAATATGTCTTGCTTCAGCTCCAACAATCATGGCCAAATTTTGATAAACTATTTGTGTATCAAATGGTTGCCACCCTCACCTCCATAGGAGCTGTATTGTCTTAGCTTGATGACGAGGGGGTAGAGCATCCCATAGCATACTGCATCTGGATGTTGAACAAGCATGATCAGAATTATACTGTTACTCAAAAACATGTTTAACTGTGATTCACACATAAAACAATTAGGGTTTATGTCCACAGCATGCATTTCAAGTGGAAACTACTCCTCACTTAGGTAGCTACAGAACCTCAATGAGGCAGAGGGATGCTTAGCTCAGTGGGCACTAAAGTTACAAATGTATGACTTTGCAATTCAACACTGGCCTGGTGTGAAGCACAAAACCACTGACAGACATTTTAGGCTACCTACCATCGTGTTGACCTCCAATATGGCAGATGGCCTTTATATTAAGATGGTGAATAATGAATACAATAACTAACCAAAAAAATACATTGCACTTTGGACTGAAAAATGAGGAACACTGCCAACAGGAAAAAACTCTTCAAACTAGTAGAAAACTATATTGGATTTTAAGCAGGTGTTATGCTTGCAGGTGCGTTTTTTACCTAAATTCTAACAAATAATTGCAGGAGAAGATGTTCTCTACTGCGGGATAATTATATATGGGGTTATTTACCGCTTGTAATAAAAGTATTAAAACTGCAATTAATAAAAATTGCTTTTTTAGCTTTTATTAGTTGCAATAAGGGGACAAAAAATAAACCCACTTAATAAATCTATACTTAGTATTTTAAATGATAAGGCTCGAGGTTTGGATTGCTTAGTAAATTCCAAATTAGGGAATATTGCAATTTGACCTATCAGAGCTTGGGAGACTCACCTCGCTTTTAGGGGACGGCTGATGAAGGGCGATGACAGGGAGGATAGATCCGTGAGTTAAGGTTTTGATATATTTTACCCAATCATTTAATGAAAAAATATTTGCACCTTGCAAGGCCCCATCCAACCCTATAAAAGGGGATGATCTCTGTGGTGTAAGTTGAACTAAATTAGTTGTAAGATGGGGAAGGACCTTGGAATGGCTCCCTTGATTCCGCTGCATGGTTGGTGCAATCTGATTGCCCAAACTCAATTTATTTTACTGAGTTTTTATTTAACTGAGGTAAGCTGACCAGGGGACAGACATTACCGAATATATGTGAAACTAAGAGAATAACTAAGAAATATAAAATTGGGCAACCCAGGGTACTCAGGTTACCCCTGTTGCCAGCGGGACTGCCAGGTATGGGGGGGGTTGGTGCACTACTCTGAGGGGGTTTCCCCTGCTATGGAGCAAGTGTGAAGGAAAGGGTCTGTGTGGAGGAACCAGAGTGGGAACTATGATTCTTTGAGCGCTTTTTGTCTTGGTCTCATATATCCATAGAGCCAGGCTTGGAAGTGCTCTAGTAAGTGGACATGGAATCTGTTAATAATCCCATGAATGGTTGGGACCATGCCCTTGAACGCATCTAATGCAATTGTGTGTATTGTCCACATTGCAATGGGTATTATTAGGGAGCGGAGGGTAGATGGGAATGGTGACTCAATCTGGAGCGCGAAGATACTCTTTGATATCGAGAATTTTTGTTCGTTTTGAATCTTGAGCAGGCGTGCGACTTCCTGCCATATAGCTTTGGTTGAGGGGGCATGTTTCTAGGCGATGATGTAGGGATCCCTCCCCTCCACATACTGCACATGTTTTGTGGAGGGAGTTGGAGCGGTCCGCCATCCTATAGGTCCTTCTCAAACAGCGCCAGGCATTTGATCTTATCCTTGGTTGTAGGAGTGGGTGGTGTGTCATTTTCCACAAAGCTTTCTGTGTGGTTAAATCATAGGGAATGTCCAGCATATCTAGGTATTCTATCCTAGCTATGCTTGGGGTTGTTGCGAGCATATCCCTCTGGGGGTGGTTTACTGGGTTTCTTAATTTGAATTGGGGGCTGGGTCATCCCCTTCCCTGTATAGTACCCATGTTCTCTATGGTCCATCCCATACGGCGGATAGTTCAGAGGATATGTTTGAAATGAGGGGAGGTTCCATGCGGACCCGTTGCAGTAGGGTGCTTGGCAAGGTATGAAAGTAGTCTGGGTGGACTATGTGGGTTGGTTAATTTGAGCGCCTGTGCAAAGTTAGTCCTTGCTGCTCTGGACCAATGTTGTTGCGGGAGATCTGGAGTAAGGATTTCCTTTATCCAGGTACCTAGGATGTGATTGGCATGGCTCTCAAAATCTATTAGTCCCATGCCTCCGCTTGAGCGTAGGCCAAATAGTGTTTCCATCCATATAGGAGGGTGAGATCCAGGCCACAGCCAGCCCTGGATAAGCGCGCGAATTGAGGTTATAAAGGTAGGTGAGAAGGCTATCGCATGGGCCTGGTACCACAGTATTGGGAGGATGAGCGAGTTAGCAACTGTAACTCGTCCTGTTAGTCCTGGGGTTCTTCCCTTGAGGGAGGCGACGCGTTTGGATACCTGTTGTAACAGGTTACTTTCCATTGTCTCATTAGCATATCCCCCTGATTCTAGCCAGATTCCAAGGTGGACAGGAGTGGTGGTGGGAGGTGTTTCAAAGGGTAATATAATTGGGTTTTTTCTTCGAGTGTTAGTGTGAGGTTCTGATGTTGTGGCCCAATTGTTTGTGTATTTGCCTAAGAGGATGATTTCTGTCTTCCTTTTGTTGAGAGATGCATTGCTAACCTTGGAGTATTCCTCTAGAGTGTGTTCCAGCTGTCGGGCATCTTCATTGTTTGCTATACCTGCTACGCAGTCATCTGAAAAGGCCAGTATCTTAACTGTTGGTTGTCCTTGTGCGGTTATCCCCATGAGATGTGAGTCAGTTACTCGGAGGAGCGGGTCAAAGCTGAAATTGTATAGCAGTGGGCTGAGGGGATCCCCTTGTTTGAGCCCTCTGTGTGGTTTAATCTTGTTTGTTAGGAATCTGGGGCCGCATACAGCCATGGTTGCAGATTCTGTTAGGAGCATCGCCCATTTTATGAATCTTGGTGGGAGTTTGAAGGCATGTAGACATTCTTTTAGGTATGGCCAGCTAACACGGTCATACGCCTTTTCCTGATCCAAGAAGACCAGGGCACCAGTTGCTTTGGATTGGCAAATGTTTGCAACAGGGTGTATGTTGTTCCAGATTTAACGCACTGGTATAAACCCAAACTGGTTGGGTGATAGGGCGTCAGATGCAATTGCGCCTAATCTAGCTGCTAGAATTTTTGTGTCAGTGTTGGAGAGTGCAATTGGGCGCCAGTTGGCCAGGTCCAACTTGTCACCCTTTTTTATACAAGGTTATAATGTAGGATTCATGGCCTCCTGGTAATAGGCGTGTTTCCAACAAACTCTGGTTCATTGATGCCAATAGGAGGGGGGCGATTTGTTAAAAATATTTTTTGTAAAATTTGTAGGGTATCCCATCAGGCCCTGGGCATTTCCTACGTGGTGCACCGCGAATTGTTTCCCAAAGCTCCTCCCATGTGATAAGGGATAGTATATTGTAATTTGGTGGTGTACTTTGTATCTTGGCAGTTTAAATAAATTCTTTAATTTTTTGTGGATATGTTGGCATATCGCGATATAATTCAGTGTAATAGTGGTGTACTTCCGCCTTGACCTCCTCAGGGTCAGTTGCCACGGTGCCATTGGTCTTGCGGACCTGTGTGCATGTGGGCTGGTTTCCGCGGGAGTGGAATTGGTGGAAAAAGTATGTCAAACAGGTTTCTCCATCCTTTATGAACTTACCTTTGTTCAATACTTTGATTCTGTGTTGGTGTTCAAAGATGAGATTGTTAAGTCAGGCTGAAATTTCTGCCCATTTGCATCCCCAATTAGGGCTATAGCCAGATCTTGGAGTATTTATTTCCAGGTGGTCTAGTTCTGCCAAGGTACGCTTGATTGTGGCTGTGTCCGCGGTGTACTTGAGTGATGCAATATGTTGGGTTTTGTTGATTAAATCTTTTTTAAATTTTCCCATGTTCTGATGGGATCCGAAGTGGATGGGCTGTGAATTCTGGGTTTGTAGCCTTGTTTTCAACCCAGTCAGATATCTCGGGCAATCTTATATTTTCTGGGTGAAGCTTTCTCCAAGGCGACACCTGTGTGTGGGATTGGGTTGGCGCTAACTGCACCATAACTAATTGGTGATCAGAAAAATTGATCTTTTTTGTTGTAAATTTGGAGATTCTTGAGTGGTGGGATTGTGGGATGAGGAATTGGTCAATATGACTCAATGATATGAGCAGTCCCTCACATATGTTGGATCTTGTCATATGGGGAAGGATTGGTGAATTGGGAGGAAGAGCATCCTGTAAGCCAAGAGATGCCTTCATTGTGCGATAACCAATGTGTCCAGGTGGGTATCCCCTGGGATTAGGCCATTGATCTGTATTGGGGTTATCCCAGCAGTTGAAATCGCCTAACATGATGATATCTGGTGGGAGGGTGAGGGTAGAAATTTTTCAAATTTTTTTCTCAGTTGCAGTGCATAGTGCGTAGATACATGCTAACGAAAATATTTCATCTTGGCATGTGATTGTTGCTACCAGGACTCAACCGTGCAAGTGTGATGATGAATTTGTAATTTTAAATTTTTTGTTGTTTTGGACTATCACCCCACAGTGAGACGTCCATACTGATTGTGATGGTGCGACCCTGGTTGACCAGGATTCTTCTTCCCCTTGTAGGCAGTTAGTTTCTTGGATGGCCAAGATGTCTACAAGAGGTTTTCGCAGGAATGCCAGCTTTTTGGCTTGGGATGTATGAGCCCTGGCTCCCGCGATATTTAACATACCTATTGACACTGAGGTGCCCGAGGCGCCTCAGGAGCAGTTGGGAGGACCCTCTGGTCCTATCCCACTGCGGCTCATTTTGGCCATGCTCCGCGTCTGTACTCCAACTCTTTCACTGCCATTGTTGGTTCCCTTGATCTGACCCAATGATTCAAGGGAATTGTGGTTTTTTACATTTGCATCAACTTTTCCTGCACAGGTCTCATGTTGATTTGATGCGGGTCGTTGATTGGATTTTATATTTTTGAGGTTCAACTTTGTTGCATTGTGCACCGCATTTTCACCCAAATTGCGGTTGCATTGTTCATCAGTATGTGCATGACTGATGACACTTTGTGGCTCAGTCTGGTTACTGTGAAAATTTTCAACCTGGGCATAATGTTCTAATTGGTTGGTTTGGTGAATATCTGAAATATCCTCCTGAATTTGTCCGTGGTTAATGGCGGATTCCGCGTGTGCCACCGCTTCAGCTGCTGCTCTCTTGTGGGCTTTTTGTGCTGCTTTACGCTGCTTACTTGTAACTGGGTCCATGATGGAGTATAGTCCATCTTCACCCCAGCGGAATGGGTGGTGGCCATCAGTCATTTTGGCGAAGTTTTCATTATCTTCGTCCATAGCTTCTTCACAGAAATCATTTTCCATTAATACCTCTTTTACAGGGCATGCATGTTCCTTGTGGCCCAGTGAGCCACAGTGGTTGCAAATAGGTGGTGCGCGCTCCGGTGTAACTTGGAATGCAGCTGACTGACCCCCATCTGCAAAGTGAAATTCTGCTGCGTGGGGAATTCTGGATAAATCCTCTTCCACTTCTGGGAAGGGGTTGATTACAGTGATAGCTTTGCCCGTTCACAAGTTGGGCATTAAGCAAAATCGCTGTAATTTGATTTGTTGGATTTCTCCATAGGCCACAAGACCTTTGTGGAGCTCCTCCTCGATTACCTTATGAGGAAGGTTGGTGGGGAGCGAGTCAAAGGAGATGAACAAAGTTTTTGCTTTGTTCCATCTGGTGCACGTGGTGCGCACAATTTTTTTGCCCTCAGGGAGGGCAATTTCCACGCAGATTTTTGCTGCGGCATCAGCTTCATCAGCTGTTTCAAAAATCCAATATCAAACCAGCCGCAGCCCATGTTGTTGGTGGCTAAGTACACCGTGTGAGGGAAAAGTGAGGGCTGTGCCGCACATGTTTTCTCCCACAGGGTCGGTGACTCATCCCCAAGGAAGAGTCTGATACCATGTTCCACCTTTGACAAAGGTTGGTTGCATTAAATGTACATGTATTACGCGTGCTTTACAGTAAATAACATAAACCCAGATGGTGTCTGAGTTTGCGATTTCTTTGCAGATTGGGTTCCTGGTCCCCCTCCAGGGTGTTTCTTGCCCTTAGTTGCACCATTAAGCGCACCGCTTGCCATGACGCTCGCCCATGTTGTATTATTTTTGTTATTAAAGTCGCCCATCTTTCCTGTGTGTGATTATCTAAATTTGCTGTTCGAATTGAATTGTAGTAACTAAAGTGATTGTTACAAGAAAAAAATATTTTACTGAGTTGTAATGATAAAAGTGTTACCCCAATTTGAGGTGTTTTACTGAGAATTGACCAGGGTCTTTTAGCCAATATTATTGATTTCTTCATCGAAAACATTCTTTTTTTATAATTTTGGACTTGTAATTGTCAAAAAAACTATAAATACATCATATCACGACCAACTGAGCATATAAAATCTGACTTTAAAGCTTACAAAGCCATGAGCCATGACATACTCAAAAAGGCACATAAACAGCTGAAACAACAATAATACTGGGAATCAATGCACTTTGTTTCTATGAAGCCCTTGGCTGCTGCCAGGAGTGAAAAATGTAAGCGCCATATAATAAGGGAACCTCATATCAAATAATATACCAAAACTATTCTTTTCCGTAAGTCACCAGCTTTGAGGTGACTTTCATTATGATATGAATTATAAAAGCATTTAAATTAAATCCAGTTAGGTTTGTGGTCACTGGTACTTCCATCATGAGAACTTGTGCAAGAGAGAGCAAGAAGAGAGTAGCACCCTAAATGATTTCTAAAATGATTGAGAGTCATATATACTACTATAAACCCTAAGGAAAGGGATGCATGGTGGTACAGGATAGGGTAAATCTTTGGTGGAATGGAGAAAAGTTCTCTCCATAGCATCTTAATCAATAAGAAGTTCAACAAGAGGTTTGGTTTGGGGGTGGCATATGGGAATGTGCAGTTGGCATTACAATATCTACCAGCACACTGGATAGGAAGGGCTGTATTAAAATTACTAGGTTCCCAATAATCATAGATAGGATAAATGACAAATAAGTTCAAGTGTATTAAAATCCTTTTATGTTAGCTTAAATTACTCTTAGCTAGCCTGATTTATTTATACTATAATAATTGAGGGTAGATTACCTCAACTAATTAGGGATATAAGGTAATAAATTGATGCATCGAGGGTACTGCACAATGCACTACAGTTTTAGAGTCCACATAACCCCAAAAGTGCATAAGGAGCCCTTAATGCAATTACAAAATAAGCAAATGCCTAAAAACATATGACGACAAAAACCAATCAAAATTTAATCACATTAGATTAAACAAATGTTACACTTTAAATCGAGTTAAATTGAATAGATTGATTAAAAATGATTCAAACTTTTATTAAATTGAATTGAATTTGAATACTTTTGAACATCTTGACACCCTTTTTAAGAAAATGTTAAAATAACATCTAATTTCTTCTCTACTGCCTCACTTCATCAGCTTTCCATTTATGTCCTCAGATCCACCACCTGCTGCCCCAGTGTGAGGTAGTGGTGCTATACCCGTTAGTGTTTACAGCCCAGAAGGAAAATACGTGAGGATGGGCTTGTCCAGTCCGCCAAACACATCTGGCCAATTTGTCCCTCCAAGGGTTTTAGCACTACATCTTGTATGAGTCCACCCAAACTGCCCACCCCCTAGCCCTACCCTGATCCACTATCCACTTTTGCCTCCACATCAAATATGTATGTCTCTTCCCATATGCCAACAAAGTGATTAATGAGCTTGCAACGGCCACCTTTGCGCCAGCAGGATTTATCAATCTCTGTCCTTACCTGGGTATTTTTATATTGGCTTCCCCACTGAAGAGGATGCAGCTGCTGCAGCAGTAACGCCATTAATATACAAAATCACACCATCACCACCACCCAAACACGTCTCCCTAAAAATAATTTACTTGTGGTGAACTTTGCAAACCTTCCCTCACACCCTCCCCTCAAACACTCTATGAGGAGTTGATGTAAGGGCTGTCCGCTTATGTCACATACCTTATCCTCCATTTCCTTGTCCCAAGTGGTGCTGAATACATAGTGGCACATTGGGACAATGGCCACCATTATCCCCCCACCAGCTAACCATAGGCTAGCACATCCCACCACGTGCCTATATCCTATCAGCACCAGACCATTTCTTTTGGGCTTGCATTGATAATGGCCACACAGTTTGCCCCCTCTGCCATGAGTTGACCCATTCTAAAAAAGCATGTTGGTACAATTAAACCCTGCAAACATTGGCAACCCCACCCATGAGGCCACACCAACAGCTTTTGAGTGGGGCTTATGGCTGCCCCCACCCTCACAGGCCAAGCTCTCATTTAATTAGAAGAAAAATTTAGTAACCCAGGCTCGAGCCAGCCAATATACAACCATGCCAATCAATTGGGTGCAGGTTTGGACCCAAAAATCTATTCAAACAATTCCCGCCCCAAAACTTACCCAAACACAGCCACGTATCACTGAATCAATCCTATTCGACCAAAATCATAGGACTTATTGGATGAAGTAACCAAATCTGGTGAAATTGTCCCACCACCAGACTTCCCAATTAGTTTAGAACCTTATCTGAATTCAGACTTTGGTGCCCACTCCCACCCAAACAATATGTCCCAAATCCAATTCTACCCCTTTCCATAATGACCATCAGCTAGCTGAGCCTATGATGGCTTTACCCAAAAGTTGCCATCTCTGTGAAGCCGTGGCAGCCTCTGTTGCTAAATTTAAAGAAGGGCTGCATATCACCAGTTTCCCTCCCCCAATTTCCCTGATGTTGCAAAAGGTGAGTTTACCTGACTCAATGAAGCTGCCATCACCGCTTTCAATATGTCACTGAACTGGCAGATTTTTCATCCACACATATAACCAGAGCCAACATTGCAAAATTAGCCCAGCTTCCCTGGCGCCCACGTTTAAGCAGAACACCATGTTGCTGACCTCATAGAGGCTATGCTCCAGGCCAAATTGTCAGTAACAATCTCAATAATTATCAATTTCACCTTAAACCTCATCCTCAGATGCCTCAACCCCCTTGCTCTCAGCATTGACCCGCCTTTTCAATGCTGAACCTGAAGATCCGCCTGATCCCTACTTCCTCTCAGCCATCGCGGGATAAGTGGATCACCGCTGTTCCACCTGCTAGGTTGGTTTCTCCTTTTTTGTGTGTCTCGCTGCTTGTTTAGGCGGTTGAGTCATATTTTTGGATTGTTTAGTTTGGTGTTTCTGTTATGGTAATGTCTGTCCCCTGGTCAGCATATTTTAGATAAATTTTATTTTGAATTGAATTTGAAGAACTTAAAAATTGAACAATAAACACTCAGTTCAGAAGAACTGACAATGTATTCACAATCCCAATCCTGGCACCATTCCCTCATCAAAGATCTTCTTCTTATAGGACTCAAACTTCTTTCTGCAATTTTTCCATTTAAATTTTGGCTCTTAATGCTCTCTTCTATAGGATATCCCTTCTATTTATACAGAAAATGTCTCTTCCCTCTGATAATCCTATCTTTAAGGATCTCTTCTACCTCATAATCTCTACATGATCTATAATGACTGGTAGTTTTTTACTCTTTATATTGATGTAAAAAGTTTAGGCAATATTTGAGGTGCCAAAAGCGATATATGGAAAGTGTTGTGTTCTTTTGAACCAGAAGGCAATTGAATTTTGTAGATAGTATTAGGTATTTTCTTTAGTCTTTTCTAAGGTCATTTTTTTCTGGGACCCAGCTTTCTTGATGGCCATACCACTCTAAGATTCTTGGTGTCTAAGTATACATATAAACTTCTTTAAAGTCTGAAGAATCCCTTCATCTCATATCAGTTTGCTCCTTATAGCTCTGTATTGCTTTATCTAGAATGTCCTTGAGTTCCAGTTGCAGATCTCCTAATATCTTTATATATAAATGAGCTGCTTAATGTGCTATCTTGAGTGGAACATAGTATCATCTGTGGTTCAACCCATGATTCTCCAGGAAAAAGATCATCTTAGTTGATGCATGATAAGAGTTGTTATAACTGAATTGGGCCATTAGAAGAAGTCTTGACCAGTTTCCTGCCTGGAATTTCTATAAGAACGAAGATATTGATCTAAAAACTGATCAACTCTCTCTGTTTGTCCTTCTGTCTGCGGATGGAAGGCAAATGATAGCTTTAATATGATACACAGAAGATCAGTATTACCTCAACAAAACCTAGATATGTATTAGAACCCTCTGTTAGATAAGATATCTGAAGGATAGTCATGATGAGGATAGATGTGTTTAAAGAAGAATTGGCTGTCTCCACTGCTGAAGGTACCCCAGAACATGGGACAAATTCAGTAGCTTTAGCCATTATGTTACAACCCATATTAAATAATATTCATCAATGATAGGTAGTTCAGGTGTTGAGAATCTTATATTCTCAATACTAGGTGACTCCATTAGTGTGCCAGGCCAAACAGTATGAAGACTGCTGGCCCTTGCTTTTTCACCATCATTGGTGACCTTTACTTACAGGGCCGCACGCAACTCCCCAATACAGCTGAACACCAACTTCACCTTAGAAGATTAACACCTCTTGGTGTGCACTGGTGGTTCACCCCCATCCTGGGCAGTCTGACCCCTTGCTCCTCCATCTTATAGCTAATCTCAACTTGTCCATCGCTGGCTCCACTGATTGGACTAGTTCCCATGGTTGATCTGTAATTTAAGGTTGGGAGTTGGTTGCACTGACCACTCCAGGTGTGTTCACCCAGTACCTAACCTCTGTGGATCTTCCGTTCCTCCTCCACCAGAATAGCTGAACTACATCCAATTTAAAACAGGCAGAGGTAGGTATCCATAATTAATTAAATCAAATGAAGTTGGATTTCAAGATTATAAGATTGTAAAATATTTTTATTAAGAGAGAGATAAAACTATTTATAGGCATTTCTTGCCTATCCATATCATTGGCATTCATTGCCAGCATTGTCAGTACTCTCACTGGTGATTTTTCCTGATTAGCATTAATCAGTACTCTCACTGATGATTCTCCCAGCTTAGCAACTGTCAGCACTCTCACTGGCGATTATCTCTCTTAGCATTCATCAACATTCTCACTGGCAATTTTCTCCTGATTCATCATAATTTAAATTAATTAAATATATTGACATCCTCAGCATAAGTCACTGATGTCAAATTAAACCAAAATACTGTTGGGATTCTACCCAAAACACTCATAAAGTCAAAATGTGATTCAACTTTATTTAATTAATTAAATGGTTTGGCATCCTTGGAATAAGTCGACGATACTCTGAGATTTGATTTTCTTCCAGAAATCCCTCAATTATTTTAACATGGAGTTGGCACCGGGATAAAAGCCTGCCAAACTAAACAAATATTATTAATTTGACATCCTCAGCATAAGCTGCCGGTGTCAAAATTGACTGAAAACTATTAGGATCATTTCCTGATATTTTTTGACATTGAATTTAAGTAATTCGTCATATTAATTAATAATATTAATTATCCTAACATCCTCAGCCTCAGTTGCTGATGTTGAGACCCACCAATTCCTATTGGGAATGGTGCCCAATACTTTCTTGACCCTGCAGGTCAAGACAGCTCAACCCAAACAAATAGGGAGCACAAATTGGGGTATTATCATTAAATAATGAATCAAAATTAGCAAACTAATTGACAATCATCCTCACTTAATTTTTATACTAATTTTATTAATATATGTGAGGATTATCACCTGGTTAAAATTCTAACATCAGGTATTAAATCCATAGATATTCTTTTTCATGGACTGCTAGGAATAATCAAAAATGAAGTTTTCCAAATGTTCTATGAGCAAATAGTTTTTCTTAAACATTTTTGGCAGGCCTAAACATAGTCTTTCACATCCTTTGTCATTCCTGATCACCAATAGATCAAATTTTATATGTTTGAGTGCTTTCTTTGGACTTCATAACCTGCAGCTAGACTTTCACTGGAAGCTTTTTAATTAGTTTTTATCTTGAGATTGTCCGTCTTGGACACATAATTCACATTTCAGGTATATCTATTTGTCCTTGATCACAAGGGCATGAGGGAGTCCAGAGAGTTAGTCCCTTTTGAGCATCTCTTGGTACCTGTGGTTCTTCCTTTCTGCTTCCTTTACTTGGTTTCTAAATAAACCTCTATCTATTTCATGGCTAGGAAAGAAAACAAAAATCTGTCTAGTTCAATCCAGGCCTAGTATAATAATCCAAATATTCATCATCATTTTCACCATGGTCCTCTTTTCTGCTAAGTGAATATGTAACAGTTTTAAATCTTCCCTGCTTGAAGTCAACTTAAAAAGCATATTTGGCTAAGTCTAAAGCCCATCATGCATCTCACTGACTAATCTTATGGATTTCTTTGAAATATAGTAGGAATTTATGATTTGTTTAAATAATTACATGGTGTTTACTACCTCTTAAGTATCATCTCCAGTGTTCTAGGGCATTTTCAATGGCTAAAAGTTCTATATCTTAAATCTCTTAGTTCCATTCAGCATCCAAATTTTTTTTTTGGAAAAGAAGGCCACAGGATGTGCTTTCTTAACTTTCTCCTCCTGAAGCAGGATCACACCATAGGTGAAGTCTGATGCATCTGTCTCAAGAAAAATTGCTTGTTTATTTCTGGTCTGATAAGAATTGGAGATGCAGTGAAGGTTTCTTTTTATGGCTTCAAAGGACTCCTAAGCTTTTTTGTCTAGATGTAAGGTACTGAGTCTGAAGTAAGGTCTGTCAAGGGAAGAGCAATTGCTGAAAAATTTTGTGTCACTTTTCTGCATGATTTTAAGCCCAAAGGCGCGCAACTTAGATCTTGTTGTAGGGAGAGGCCATTCTGTTACTGCTGATACCTTACTAGGAGAAATGGCAAAGCCCCTTCTTTGATGGTATACCCAAGAAAATCTAATTCTCTGAAGAAAACTCGCATTTTTCTAACTTGGCATAAAGTTGTAATTCCTGAGTCTCTGGAGTACTGCCATCACATATTATACATGGGTCCCATATCCTTATAGTATATGAGAATATCCTAAGTAGACTACAACAAATTCATTTAACATGGGGAACAGTACTTCTGTCATCAAGACTTGAAAGGCTGCTTGGGCATTAAATAGCCCAAAGGTACCACCAAGTATTCGTAAAGTCCAAATGGTGTCCTAACAACTGTCTTCAATATATGTCATTCTGCAATTATGACTTGATTGTATGAATTCCTTAAATCCAATCTTGTGAATATCTGAGCCATTGTTAAACTATCAGTTAATTGTTCTGCTGATGGGACTAGATATCTATTTTTCACTGTAATTGAGTTTAGATTAGAGTAATCTACACAAGGTCTCAGGCCTCCATATCATTTCTTGACAAAAAGGATTAGAGCATAGTGAGTTTGACCTTCTCATTAGTCCATTATCAAAGTTTTTCTAAGATATTGTTTCAATACTAATCCTTTTTGGTGAGTTTTAGAAAAACTTTTCCTCAACTAGGCATTTTTAGCTTGCATTTTTCAATTTTCATTTACAATTCTAGCGTGGTAACATGGTCTTAAAAGCTTCCTCACTGAATACATCTTGGTAGCCTTGTAGCTCCTTAGATAGGTTTTTTATTTTCTGATTATTTGCATGTGGCTCAATGAAGCGTGACCAGGGGTGTCTAATTGAGCCCAACCCTGCCTGTGACTTTAATGACCTTGAAACTCCTCTTTGGTTGAAGTTGGCAGTTAGATTGTCCCAGTTGATACAACGAGCTTCCTGCCACTATGAAAAACCATTTACAGATGGTAAGGTTATCTTGACATTAATAAAAAAATCTGATTGAATATGCATCATCCAATGTTAACGTTGAAGGGATAGTCTTCCACTTAAACAGATAATACTGTCTCATCATTTAATCTGGCCTTATCCTTATGTTAGGAGACCCCTATTAATGCCTTAGTTGTGCTGTAGTCCATGAAATTGGCCATGACTATAGTGTCTAGTAATACCCAAGTAGTAACTTCTTAGTCCCCGTTTGACAAATGTATCTGAATACTTGCGTAGAGTTGAGATAAATTTTATTATTATTATAAATACATGCTAAATTTTGTAGAAGTTTGACAACGTGTCAAGTTAGTAGGTGGCTGGGGAATCTTAGAGCATGACAAAACTTGATGTCCCTTGTCTCCACAGTATAGAAAAATTCACTCCTGAATATGACGTTTCTTTTCCTCAGGTATAAGTTTAAATTCACCTCCTTCTTTAGGCATAGTTTTAAAAAGGTTCCTTATTTTTAAAGTACTCCCACTGTGAAATTATTGGCTTGTCTTCCTGTTCAATAATATAGTCACAAAACCTTGGGTGATTGTTCAGACTTACGCCTCCATAAGCACGATTATTTTACTAGGTCATTGTAAATTTCTGGCAACTTATGATGGGCCATGAATCCCCAATATTGTGGGGCCAACTTCTCCTGGATCAATAAACATGCTTCTGTGTCATCCAAGTTTAGTAGGTTCTGTAGACTGGTAAACTTATCACAATAGGGCTTTATCTTGTTAGAGCTTTGTTGAAGCCCATACATCTGTTGAAGTTTTTCATGTATGTTGGTCATTAGACTTACTTGATAAAGTATTTTCTGACAAAAATGTGGGTAGTTGTGTCACAAATCAGGATCCTTCAATTTTTCCTGGCTAACCCCAGGCGGGGTTTTTCAATTCGCTGCTTAGTCACACAAATGACTTTCTTTGAAACCTCTGCAAACTTCCTTATTTCATTTTGGATGTCGATTTTGCATATGATAAAATATTCAGAAAGTTTTGATGCTCACTATTAGTGGGTTACATTGCTGATACCTGGTTCATTATTACTGTGTGAGCCTGGCAGGAATTATTATTTTTACAATAAGTTGGCTGGTAACGTTCTCAAGTAGCTATTCTTACTATGAGGTAGATTATGAGGCTTGTAAGAGACACATACCCAATAAGTGTGGTAACAGTTAATGATACTGATAGGAGTGACCACTGAACCACCTTAAATGTCCTAAATGAACATACAGTATGGAAAGCTAACATATTGTAAGGCACCAGCTTGGAGGTGATTTACAGTATGATATAGAATATAAAATCCTTGAAATCAATTCAGTTAGTTTCGTGGTCACTGGTACTCCAACCATGAGAACTTATGCAAGGTGAGCAATAATAGAGTAGCGTCCTAAATGATTTTTGAAACGACTGAAATTCATGTACACTACTATATACCATAGAAGGAAAAGAGTTGTATAGTGGTACATGATATGGTGAATGTTTGCTGGCTTGGTGAAAGGTTTTGTCCGTGGAAAGTTATTCAATAAAAAGGTCAACAAGGGTTCTGGTTTGGGGGTGGCAAATGGGCTGTGCAGTCGGTATTACCATATCTACCAGCACACTTTATAGGAGGAACTGTATTAAAATTACTAGGTTTTAAATAATCATAGAAAAGATAAACGACTAAATAAGTTCAAGTTGCATTAAAATCCTTTTATGCTAGCTTAAGATTACTCTTGGATAACCTGGTTTATTTATATTATAATAATTGAGGGTAGATTAACTCAATTAGTTAGGGATATAAGGTAATAAATTGATGCATTGAGGGTACTGCATAATGCACTACAGTTTTAGAGTCCACATAACCCCGAAAAGTGAATAGAAAGACCCTTAATAATATTATGAAATAAACAAAATCCTAAAAACGGATGATGACAAAAATTAAATAAATCAAATTCAATTGAACAAATTTCCACTTTAAATAAAATTTAATTAAATAAATTAAATAGTAAATCAATTAAAATTAAATAAAATTAAATTGAATTTGAAGCTTAAAAAATAAGGACAATGAATACTCAGTTAAGAAGAACTGGAAATTTCTCAGGATCCCAATCCTGACATTTTCGCATTATGTTGATCAATGTCATAGGGCCACTAACTTCCAGAGGAGGATTTAAATATATAGTGGTTGCCAATGATCACCTTATAAAATGGGTCAAAACCAATACGGTTAGAGGCCTGGGGCTGCAATAACCTCAGATTTATTTTAGAGCATTTACTATAAACACAGATGTCCCAATTTCTTTTGGTAAATAATGATACTAACCTCTCATTACAGATGATCACCAAGTTTAACAATCAGATGTGGGTCCAAGGAGTCCTGTTAATGCCATACCACCCCAAATAATTGATATGGAGGAACAGGTCAACGGTACTTTGGTTGGCATCCTACAAAATTAGAGTCATGAAGACTGACCAGTTAGAATCTCCTTTTGCCTTCTACCATCTTCACCAATAACATCGCGTTACACTCATACATGGGAAGGTCACCATTACAACTCCTGTATGAGTGACAACCAACTCTTTTGATGATCCTGTGCTCCTGCATTCATAGAGTAGGAACTACTCCAAATTAAGGATTGGAGAATCTTGCTCAAACGCTGATTTAGCTTCAAACTGAGGCCTACTCTAATGCGCTGCCTGAAAAATGAAATGAAAAATCAAGACAATTAGATTAGCCATTCCTTGCCCTGCCTTAGCATAGAGGAGTGAGCGCTCTACTATAATAACTATGGGTTTGGTAGGACAAGTAAGCTTAAACACATCTGGAAGGGCTGTCTGATATTATAGAGAAAACTTTGACTGACATATAGACACTCAAATAACCCAAGTAGTATATATTTTTAACAGAATACATGCTAAGCTCCTAAAATCCACATAAATCTTAATGCACAAAGTAAGATCAATATGAAAACTTTACACAAAAACGTCACTGAAGCCATCAAGAACATGGTAACAGTAGCACGTAATCTAAAAGCAAAAATAACCCAGACCAACATCGGCACAGTCATTAAATTCCCAGATGCCCACCTCAAAGCTGAAGACGCTTTGGGCAAATACATCGTTGGTATAATGATGGCTGGCAGCTATTCAGAAGTTCCAGTCATCAAGGATATCAAACCCCATGCCACCGATGCCCCTACACCCTTACTATCTGCCTTAATACGCACCCTACTCTGGAATGAGATGGATGCGGCCAAAGATGAGCCCCCCAATCCCCCTTCCCCATCCACCATGGAGGGATATCAGTATTCGCTGCCCACCTGGTTGGATATTTTGTTAGTTACAATTCAATCAATCCATCCATTTTGGGCATTTCATTTTGAATCGTTATTTTTTATTATAATTTTTAGTTTTAGTTTGCTAATGTACATCCCCTTGTTGGCTTACCTCGGTTAAATAAAAACATGCTAAGCTCCTAAAGTGTTTACAAAGGGCGTGGAGACGCCATCCCCCTCTAATTGGTAGTCCTACTGCTGGCCAATGGCAATTTGTCAATCCCTATTTTTAGCCAAGTGGGGGAAATGTTGAGAATTTGGTTTGACCAACCATAGGATATTGTCACTAACCCTATTAACTTAATACCATATCGACCTAGCCTTACCCTTGTCCCACTATCTATTTTTTGCAGATTGATCTCAATTGATCCACCATCAGATACGTTGCTAGCAATTTATGACCAAATTTTGAGCTTTTATTTAGATTAATTCTTACAATCAAATTTTCAGTGGATCAAACCTTATTTTGCTCGCTCTTTTCCTCAAACTGGTTCTGTTCCTATTGATCAGAGGTTATCAGAATCATTAAGTCAGTCTTTTAAGCATCACCAGTCAACATATATCTTTAAGATGCTATTGAGGTTGAACAGACCATCCCAAGGTGTTCCTGACCTTGGACGGACCACCGTCAGGCTTCAGAGGGAAAAATACTAGCTATTATCAGACCATAAGGAGGAAACTATAGAAGATTTGGGAGCTGAGAAGTAATATGACTGACTAAAGATCAAGGTATGAATTGGGTTGGCTCAGCAGGAAAATGGTTACAAATGGCGACGAAAATTCTTAAAGTATTATTGATACTGGATCTCCAAGTCAAAAGTACCTACTGAGATTATGGCGGATTTGGAGTAATTTATCTATAATAAAAGCTTATGTATGTCAAGATTTAAATTTATTTCGAGGTAAGCTGACTTACGCAGCTGTAAATATTTGAAATGCAAACATACCTGTTACTATCTTTCCCAGTTGCAGCTCCAATTGAAACACGCACAAGCTTGCCTCAATTGTTTAACCATTTTTAATCCCATCAATGCCCCAACAAAAAATAGCCAGAATCTATGGCCATGATTAAAAGAGGTCAATGAATTGGGTGACATCATCCATCTTCAGAAAAAACAATTGACCTTGTCAACTTCTTTATTATGACTTTAATTCTCAAACCCAACCCAACTACTATGATCTAAAACTAATTCTGAGTCATTCATTAGTGATCACCAAATCGCCATGGCTGTGGCTTATTCAGACAATCTTTCTTCAGTTCTGCAACCTGTAAGGCAATCACCTTGCTGATAGCTGGCTCATCCTCTATCATTTTCCCCAAAAATTCCCCACTACACAAAAACTAAAATCACTAAACTCCAAAAAACCACATCATAGGCTCTCAAAGATGCCTTTTTTTACCAAGGTTTACAGATTTGAGAGGTGCTCCAATTGCCTTCAACTATTCCCGCTTACCCAATGCCCATAGCTAATCTTTACAGCAATTTTCTGATTTTCTTGGAGCCCTCAGCATGGCCCAAATTAAAACACTGAGCCATCTCTTTAAAGTTTTTAAGCCTCACTCTGCAGATGACCCCATGAATTTGGTTTATGCCCTCTCCAAAGCCATTTTTTAGCACTAGTGGTGCCTAACCCAAAAAGGGGGAGCTGCCATGCATCTTTATTTGCAAATGAGCCAAATAAAGGGATTAGTAGAAATAAATAAATTCCTAATATAGCCCCAAGTTATCATCCTAGGAAGCCATATTAGAAGGTGAGGAAGCTTTGGGGAAACTTAGTATGGCGCCCACTTTATCTGGTGGACCATGGTGGACAACATAGGGGTTGGGGCATCAGCGACATGTGGCATAAGGATGTATAATTTTGGGTTTTCTTCATTAATGAAGCTGACGTTGTCCATCGCCTCAACGTATTGAGCAAGTTGATGCTCAGCAAAGATGATGAGAGCAGGCACACAAGTAAATGACTTGATGAACTGGCAGGTTTGGGAATAATTGAGGTCAAAAAGAGAGGTTTTTGCTGCATTAATGCAGGCACAACTCGCACCAAAAGCAAGCTCCTTATTTTCATATTTCACATCCTCATCAAAATCATAGGGAAAATTTGGGATGGGAATACCCTTAAAGGGTTTCATCGCCCCATGAAGATGTTGGCGGAGGAGGGTCCCTCTCCAAAGCCATACACACCAAAAACTCAAGTTTTATACACATACTGATACCTCCTCTCCACCATGGTTGGCTAAAGGTTTGCCATTAACTCATCTATTTGGTCTTGTTTCTTTTTAATTTAAAGACTGTTTTTCTCACTTTGAGTGTTTTGGTCCATTTATTTATTGTAGTTAAGGTTAGTTTTTTCTTCTATTGAGTCTTTGTTAATTTCTAGCCCCTGGTCACTTACATTGAATATTTAAACTATAACAAAATTAAATATTACATGACTGACTAAACCTTTATATACAGCTATAACCTTCAGCTCTTTTCTTTAACACTACAGCTAAATACTTTATTGATTTTAGCATTATGAAATTGAATAGTTTTTTATTAATATATTCAGTATACATTAAGCTGTTTTTTGATAGATAATGTAGAATAAAGCTCTATATAATCTTATATAGACTTTAAGTTATAAGCTTTACTTAAGTGCTTAGGTTTTTATGCTTATCAAAGTATCTAACAAAATATAATCTACTATTGTAATAACAATAATTAATCACTACTTCCAGTACTAATGGACTTAAAAGGAAAATAACCCTAGACTTTTCTCTATTTTCATGGGTCCAAAAAATTATGGAATGTAGTAAAAGGTTGTTAGCATAACATAGATGCAGAATCTTAAAGAGATACCTCAGTAGGGAAAGGATGATGGAGATTAGTCCTATATAGCTTCATGATCTCCAAACAATTACAAGGTGTTATAAATTTGGATGGTATTGTTAGGATCCATCATGTTGTTCATATAGGTCAAACCCACTGAGCAACAGACAGACAATGTGGGGATCATCAGTCCTTCGGACACACTTGAAAAATAATAGAAAAAATAAGAGCAATTGCCCCGATTGATATTTTATTTTTTTTAGTATTTACAGCGACCTTTTGCTGTCCTGTTTCTTCTCTACTATTAACAACCTACCTCTCTCAATCGCCCATCTCACTTATATATAGCAGCTTCAGGCGATGCTGCTCTCATGGCTTGGGCTATTCTATTCTGCCAATTCTTATCAAATTTGGCTTGTTATTCTCTAATCCTCTGTCACTTTAATTGTAGGCGATTTACTTTGTAATTATCAAATGTCGACATCACCTTATTGACTTATCACCTTATATAGAGGTGATCCAATAAAACCTGTTATATACCAATATTGCCTCATCAAGAGGCACTCAAATAATTGTAACTGATATCATTTTTGGCGGATTTCGCCCTAGCTGTCCCACAATTATCATCCAGTCATATCAGAATTGCAACATTACCCCCTCCTTGACTGGACGTTAAGATCCTATTGTTTGTAAGGTCAGAGGAACTTCATGTGTACTCAGTTAATGATTTGACCACTTGCAGGATCCTTGATGGTATACCCGTCAACTCCAGTTTTCTCTATAACTTTGATTAGACCAATCCAAATACTGGCCAGCTTGTGTTTCTGCCCAAATCCATGTTGGTCATGGAAGAGAACCATATCGCCTTCCTTGAATGGCGCCAGCCCACTATGATGTGCCTGATCAATGGCCTGATTCATGATCTTCTTGGCTAAACTGAAGGAATATGCTTTGGTTTGCAGTTTGATTAGAATGTTTGTGAGGTTAGTCAAATAGCGGTGGGGTTTCAGTCCACTGGTGTCTTCTACACATGAATAAAGTAAGTCTAGAAGAGCTAGGTGTCAGCCATATAGTAGTCAGAAGGGAATCTTCCCCATGGCGGAATGGTAACTAATGTTATAGGCAAACATGGCAGTGGAAAGGAGAGAGCTCCAATCAGAAGGTTGATCCGTTACTAATTTTTGTAGTATGTTCACCAGAGTTCCATTTACCCATTCGACCATTCCATTGGATTCAGGGTGATATGGGGTCATCAGAACCCCACAGATTCCCATATGCTCGATTCAGTTTGGGTAGGATGTGCAAGGTGAAGTTGGTTCCTTTATCAGTGAGAATAAACTGAGGGCAGCCGTGTCACTGTTTAATGCATTCCATCATGAACCTAGCCACAGTAACTGCCCTCAAGTATCATATCACCCTTACTTCAACCCACCGGGTCAAGTAGTCAATAGCCACAAGAATGTACTTACACCGGTTGGCTCCTGTTGGCAAAAGGCCAATGACATCAAGGGAAACTGTGTGCTAAGCGAAATGTAATTTCACTAACTGATATGACGTCATATGGCGAAATGGCTTCTCCACTTGGCACTGATGGCAACAGGAAATAGTTTTGAGCACATCAAAGCTCATACTTTCCCAATAGTACCAGGGGCATAACAACTCCATAGTCTTATGCACCCACCATGCCCAACTGTCTTGTGCGCGCTCATAATGATTCCCAGTAATGCTGAGGGGCGTGAAAATTCACTGTAGAATCGCTGATCTGCTTGTAAAGTTCCCCATTCCGTTGGAAGATATTTGTTCGCATCTCATTTAACACTTTGATCACTTGGGGTGGTTTGTCATCATATTTTCTGCTGAGCATCTTTTATTGTACATCATGTTGCTGAGGTCCGCTGTCACCACAATAGTTGGTAATCAAGATAAACAGTCAGCGTTCTGATGCTTTACTCCTGGCCAATGGAGAATCTTAAAATCATAAGCCTGCAACTTAAGAGCCCATTGAGCTAAACGGCCTTCAGGTTCTTTAAGGTTTAGCAACCAGCGTAATGATTTGTGATCTTTTATGACTTTAAACTTTAACCCATGCAGATAGACTATGAATTGCTTATACATGTAGATCACTGATAAGCACTCCCACTCAGTCACAATATAATTATGCTCATGACAGTTCAGACTTTGACTACAATATGCTACCAGATGTTCCTCTCCTTCGTCATCTTTCTGAGAAAGTACAGCCCCAACAGCGGAGAGGGACGCATCTATCTGAACAATAAAGTCCCAATTGAAGTTCATATATTGTAACACTGGTGCACTGATCAACGCCATATGGAGTGTATCAAAAGTGGATTGATGATGTTCCATCCATTTAAACACAGCGTCAATTTTAACAACTCAAATAATGGCCCCCCAATACAGCTAAAATTAGGGATAAAGCGCCAGTAGTAACTGACCATTCCCAAAAATGCCTGTATGTCATGCTTATTATTGGGAGTAGTCATTTTGCTGATGGCCTCCAACTTAGCTGGCTGTGGTTTCAGCCCTTTAGAGTCTACCACAAACCCCAGTTATTCCAGCCAATCTTTGAAGAAATTACATTTTTGAGGTTTAATTTTAATGTTCACCTCAGCCAGCTGGCGGAATACTGCTTCTAGGTGGTTGAGTTGCTCCAAAAAGGTTCGAGAGAAAACAATAATATTGTCAAGGTATACAAGGACGCATGACAGTTTCAGGTCACCAAGAATAGTATCCATGGCTCACTGAAACATAGCGGGGAATTGCACAGCCCTTGAGGCATCCGCGTCAGTTGAAAAAGGCCTTTGGAGGTGATTACAGCACATTTTTCCTGTTCCGCCAGGGGTAACTCAATTTTCCAGTAACCTGATATCAAGTCCATCGCAGAAAAAATAATGGGCTCCCCCTGATCAGTCTAAAGCATCATCAATTCTTGGCAAAGGGTACAAATCCTTTTTGTGATACTGTTGAGCTTACAGTAGTCTATTACTACGCGGTTGATTCCATCCTTCCTCTTTACAATTAGAACAGGCGAAGCCCATGGGCTTTTGGATGGCTCAAGCATCCCTTGCTCTAGCAACTTGTTGATTTCATCAGTAACAACGTCTTCTGCTGCCCGTGATTGGCAGATTGGCTGAGACCTTATAGGAGGATGATCTCCTGTGTCTACTCGATGGACCACCCCCCAAGCACAACCCAAGTCATGATTGTCAACAGCGAAAATCCCCTTATACTTCTGAAATAAAGATATTGCTTAGTCTTTTTGTTCTTCCAATAGTCCTATTAAATTACTCCATGGTACCACCATTAGTACGTCAGCAGGTGTCTCGGCCAGTAGACTAAATTTATTCAATGACCTGAAATCATGAACCTGACAGACCTCAGCTATTGGAATCAGATGTAAATACGCTACAATTTGGTGTCAGCGGATTTGCATTGGTTTGCTCTAAAGGTTTGCTAACAAAACCTTAATCTCCCCATGTCCCAGAAATATAACCTGGAGCCAAATGTGGCTCAAATCGTTTTTAATGATAGAGCCCAATGACTTCCCCATATAACCCACTAGGCACTTCCTCCTCTAACTCAGAGTTCACTAGGACTAGATGGCCAGAAGGTATAGATATGGGCCCTGCCGCTCAAATAGGTATCCCTTGATATTCGTATATCTGCTTGGGAAGGGGCCAAGTCTTGCACTTTAGTCAGTGATAGTGGAATAGTATCACCTCATAACTATAGGCAAGGTTGATATGGCCCATATGCACTGTTCCTTTGGTACTATTATAGTGGTAAAGTAAACTGGGATCCACTGACCCAGAATGGCAAGGGTCTCCTCCATCATATTAACAACAGCCCCAAAATGGCGCAGGAAAGAGGTCCTGATTAACAGGTCATAGCTTTCATTTGGCAGCACAATTTCTGGGGCTACAATGACAATGGACCCAAAGCGCAGAGGTAGCACACTGTAAGCCCCCTCAAAGATGGTGCTTACTGCTCCAGTAGTTCTGTACGCCATTCAATGGTCCATATCAGGTTTCAACGTCAACTTTGCCATCATGTTAGTGGAAACTATGTTGACTGGAGCACCAGTATTTATTATAGCGCGAACTCTATTTTTTGCTACAAAAATATCACAGTATGTACACTCAGAATAAGAAGAATATTGACTATTTAATACATTAACATTAACGGGCTCTCTTTTTCAGGAAACTCATTATCCCCTCACCGACTTGGGGGTATTCTTTGACAATGGCATCTACTAGAAAGGCGACTTTTACTCCTTTCAGAGTTGGCACATCTGTGGCAGAATCAAGTTTGTCCAAGGAAGCTTGATCAAGCATTTGACAGGAATATGGCTTTAATTGTTCAAGGGACTCTTCTTCTGCCGCCGCTTTGGCTTGAGCTCAGTTTACTACGTTTACTCCTCCAAATGGCTGCTGATATAAAAGTCCGTCATTGTACTGAGGGACTACCGCAGGGTATTAATTTATTGATTTGGGGACGTTTTAAGTTGGTATCGCAGAGGTAGAGGGTCCCATCTCTACTCTGCTCCATCTTTTATCTGATAGTATTAATCTTGGTGTACTTAGTTCACATAGCGGTCATGTCAGAATTTTGCCAAATGAACAGGGTGACCGCATTTGTAACAGTTAGCCCCATAAGAGCCACGTCCTTGATTCTTATAAGAGGGTCCAGACTGGAAAGTTTGGGGTCATTCAGTGTAACCAGCCCCAGGTCAGTAAGCTGATTGTTGAAGGTTGGCATAGCTAGGTGCTCGTTGATAACTGGGTTGCTGACAGTTTTCTTGGCCAGTCCATTGTCGCTGATCAAATTGTTGAGTATAATTCAGCTGAGGATGAGGCGCAGAGCTATAGAAAGGCTGAGGATTACTAACTGGAGCTGAAGTCGGATGAGAGTATTCTCCTGAATAAGAGGGTACAGTAGAGGCGGTAGTCTTCCATTCCGTATTTGGGGGCGGAAAGTTAGGGGATACATAACGCAAAAACTGTACAATCTTGAGTAGAGGTACAGCATCATCCAGAAGTGGCAAAATGACATTATGATTTCACAATATGGCTTTACCGCGGAGGTCATTGCAATTCACAAGTCAGCTTCCACTAAGTACCCTGCTCCAATCAGCACATGGGCTTCTGTTGTAAATCTATCAGCGAACTCCAGGAGAGTCTTATTTTGAGGAATCTGATTGTTAAAGATTTCTTCTTTTTGCTGCGACATCTTTGAAGTACCCCCAAACAGGCGATGTATGGTATCCTTTATGTCCTTATAGGTGACAGAGCTAATTGGGAGGTAACAGGTGACTTGATTGGTGCTTCCAGAATCCAAGGCAGATATTAACAACTTAACCTTTCATCTATCAGATATGACTTCCGCTGAAAACTCAAACCATTTGAAGAGCCTATGAATGTTCCTGTTGCAGTCAAACAGTGGTAATTTTTCAATATTAACCTCCTCATCCCATTCACGGGGTTTTGGGCCATACTGAGGAATGGTTCAAGATCCAAAAGCGGTTTCTCAATGAGGAGCTTGATTATTGAAAGTTGGGATGTCCACCACTTTAGGGGTAGTGTGACCTTCTGCCATGGGCGATACTGCCATTACTTGAGGGAAGTGTTGTTCCAACTCATATTTGTATCTGGTAATACCATCCTGGGTGTAGTAGCTCCAACCAGCGTCATATTCTTCCTCATATGATGCCTCCTCTTGATGGTCACCCTTGTCCCAGTGAGAAGACCAAGATGTATTGGTCAATCTTTGTTCTGCGCACTGCAGCCATACAGTGGTATCATTCAATTGGTTGATGAAATCTTTGTTTAGTTGGCCCAAAATTTGCATTTGGCTAAACGTACTATCAAGTTAATGTATGACAGCATCTCGTTTTTGAATAAGTTCATTTTGGTTTTTGAGCACTGTGTATAAGGTAAGTTTGAGCTCCTCATATCCAGCTGGTGCGGTGTTCCATGAAGATTCCCCAGCAACACAGCTTGTGTAAGGCATGTCTGGCGACTGGAGTTCCAGAGTGTTAGGTGGTTGATCAATGGGACCCCTTGTGTGAGCACCACTGTCATAAATTCAGATGGTATTATTAGGATCTGTCATGTTGTTCGTATAGGTTGAACCCACTGAGAAACAGACAAATGATGTGGGGATTGTTGGTCCTTCAGAAACACTTGATAATATACTTAAAAAATAGGAGCAATTGCCCCAATTGATTCTTTATTTATTTTTAGTAGTTACAGCGACCTTTTGCTATCACATTTCTTTACTATTAACAACCTACTTCTCTCAATCGCTCATCTCACTTATATACAGTGGCTTCAGGAGATACTGCTCTCATGGCTTGGGCTATTCTATTCCGCCGATTCTCCTCAAATTTGGCTTGTTATTCTCTAATCCCCTGTCTCTCTAATTGTAGGCAATTTACTTCATATTTTTCAAATGTCAACATCACCTTTTTACCTTATTGCCTTGTATAGATGTGATCCAATAAAACCCGTTATATTCCAATATCTCCTTGTCTTGAGGCACTTGATTAATCATAACTGATATCATTTTTAGCAGATTCTGCCCTAGCTGTCCCACAATTATCATCCAGTCACATTGGAATCATGACACAAGGGCTAATAAAATTAGCTTAGTTTATAAGATGAGCAAAGAATATATAATTTAGGTAAACTTTTTTGTCAGAGAATATAAGTGACCTGAAAAAATATATCTTATATGTATACTCAAGAAACCACATTAGCATCAATTTTAAAGAAAGTACCTCCATTCCAAAAAATTTTCAAATACTATCCATAAGTAGAGAGGCAGGGAAATTATTAAACTATGAGCATTGTTGCAGACCACATAACCAATATAAATACTTGAGGCATTCTAATCCAGTTATACACTACAGTGCATGTAAAGATTGTGGGATTTGAATGCATGGGTCAGGATATGATTCATCTATGAAAATTTTGGAGGACAGAATTTGTGTACACGGACATATTGGTATTTGTACTATAAGGTTTTTTTATGCTGATTTTCCCAATGGCCTCATTCAAAGTGGTAACCTTAATGATAGTCTTGTATAAAACTTTTTTGAGGGTTTTTATTCATTGCAGTTTGCTAAAAGTAATCATTAGAATACAAATATTGATAGTATCTTTATTACATTATAAATAAATGGCCAAGGAGCCAAATTATATTTCTGTGAGCTTCCTCCCATAATTTCCAACTTTAAGAGCACTAAAGAAATTCTTTCACTGCATGCACCAATGACTGAAGACCTCCGCAGTCCATATCTTAAAATCTGAAGGATTTGAAATTCATTAATATAATGTTAAATAAAGTTGGAAGCATGCTATACTTTATGTAGAAAGCTAAGATAATAGTTTAACACCATACTAACAGCAGGGTACTAGTATTTAACCTTTGTGAGGGCAACTAGTGGTCTTAAAGTTTTCTTACATTGATCTTTCAGCGTAAACCCTAGGAATATTGACAAGTTTTATAATTAGGCTACTAAAATGTTTTTGCTACCTTGGTCATTCACTTCATGATTTGTCTAATGACCTTGATTGCTTCAAATCATCCAATCTTGATACCCATATACACATCTGAACATGGTGTATTCCACATTCCTACAAAGTAATAAGCTCTTTAGTCAGAGGCTTGTTTGGGGTCTTTGGATGGTCTCATCATAAATTTTTAACAACTTATTCTTTTTTCTTCATAATATTTGTTCAACTTATAAGTCTATGGAGTTTGAAAATTTCACAGTATCAACTATACTTAGCTGCTGAGTTTTAAAAATTTAAAAATTTGTATCTTTAGTCATCCATAAAAAAATTGAATATAACCCAAATGCCAAAAGTATCTAAGAAGATGACCGCGTATTGGTGCACTTTTTTGTGAAAATGATGCACAATTTGGTCCAGCTTGATATCTAAGTCTATAGTTCTTACATTGGCAATAGTTTTTAGTGTGAAAAGCTGCATTAAAGGCTTATGAGATTTTATTCATCCTAAATAAAAATCTTTAGAGCTTAGTTGAAGATTACAGAAGAAAGTTGAATTTTTCTACCTATGATTTTTAGTGAGTCACACACAACAACTTAAGTGGCTTAGTCAGATAATAAAGCCAAATAACTAAAGGGAAATTTTCTTCTAGTAATCTATAAATTTTGAAGGTAATTTACCCTTGAAAATGGAAATAACAGCAGTTTAAGGCACAAAATAATAGAGGTGGGAGTACTATAATCCTAAGAATTTTTTTGTTGAAGGAGCTGTTTGTATTTTTGCTCCATTGATGATATAGTTTTGACAATGGGTAATTTTTCTCACTAAAATCAAGGACGACTGAAAGCTATTAATCATAAGAAATACTATTTTACTATATTGAAAATAAAAGCTTGCTAAGGGTAAGTGCTTATGAAAATGAGACCAAATATTTATCAATAAATCTATGTTACCAAATTTTATTATGTAAATAACTTATGTTGAAGGTAATGGATAAAGCGTTTTCTTGGGAAGCAAAAAGAATCTCCAGTGAGCTCTATACAGGACTTCATTACTAATGAAGAAATAATTTATTTATGGGTCTAGCAGAAGAGTAAACCTATTAAAAATAAAAGTATTCCCTGATGGTGTACTAGGATACTTTATGGAGTGACCTAGAAGCTTTACACAAAAGCAACCTGCAGGTTTTATTTTTTTGTGTAACTCAAGATATCACACCAGATATATAGTTAAGCCATTGTAGGCTAAGCCTAGAAATATGTCAGGAGTTAGAGGCGCATCAGATAGAAGGTTTTTTAAGGTGGCAGTAATAGTAAAATGAGTTGTTGCATATTTTGAGACAAACAAGGAAAAATTCCCCTTTTAAATACTAAAATATGAATTGTAATACAATATACAGCTAAGCTATCTATAAGCTCTTAGGGAAGCACATCAGGGAAGAGGTGGTTTAAAAAATATAGGTTGACTACGGTATGGAGTTATCTGGCAAATGTCTAAGGGCAAAGAGAAAGGGAATCATATGTACTAGTTTTTTAGGATTAGGCAGTAGCTTAGCTTCATAGAAGCTGAGATCAAAGTAGCCTTTTTGTAAGTTGAATTCACTGATGCTGGACTTATACAAGGATATAAGGGTTTATAGGGTTTATACTCATTAGATAAGGCGCCTTTTACTTAAGCCGCAGTATGTAGTACATGCTGCTATGGGTCAAGTATATTGGGCTTTGAGGGATATGCTAGGGGCTTACAAGGTAGTAACGTATGTCTCAGGGTAAAATAATCTTGAAAAGGTTGGTAGAATTGAAGAGCCCTCCTAATCACGATTCTAATACAATTTATAATTATTTAAGAGTCTCCACGCCCTCACCCCTTAAGAAAGTATGGGCGTCATATTTTACAACATTACAAGAAACCAAGCTTATAGTTGAGGCGTAAAGTCTATTGAAACACTCACAACATAAGCTAATGCTTTTGAAAACGTAAACTATTTAACTATATGCAGCAAAGAAACATTTCTCTATCATTGCAACCACTTTTGCTTCATATTTAATTCAAGTCTAGGTAAGTTTGATAATTTCATTGAGGAGATTAGTGTGCACCCAATGTTGGGTAGCAGTTGAGCGAGCAAAGTTAAGGGTACAGGTGCTGGCCTCACATCAACCAAGTTTCATAAATGCCCCAGCGAAACTGGCAGCATAGATAAAATTAATAGTAAAGAACCGGCGGTTGCCATTTCCCCAGAGATTTTGTCCTGGAAAACACGCTACAACCAGTTCATCAATACGCCGCACTCCCAACCAATATTGTTGGTGGAACACAGGTTGAGTGTTTTCCTGGATATTCAACAAAAGGCGCTTTAAGAAGTTTTGTGGATATTTACACACACATTTCCTGAACGCAGTGTACGTCGCACTGCACTCCATGCTATCAGTTGACTGGATCTTGAGTTCAAAAACAAAAGCGTGGCGGAAAAAGCCACAAAAGTGTGGGTGGTGGTTGACCTCCTAGATGGTTAATGGGAAGTTGACACAAAGCGCACTCATTAGACTAAATACAACCAAATCTTGTTACTTTTGATTTTCTACCTACAAAAATCAAGCACACCGTTCTGGAGCACCACCTGAAGGCTGGGCTCACCAAATATGGGGAAATCCAATCCTTTGAGATGCAGCACTTTATGCTAATGCTGGACCTGTGCACAGGCGAAATGATTTCTGTTCTCACCCCATCTGCGGGGGTAGCAGAATATTTGACCAATTTCCCACACCACTTTTGTGAAAAATTGATGGGCAAGAATACCACCCATTCAGGGTCACCATGGATAGCGCACCTCCTATCTGCACCTTCTGTCACGCTTTCAGCCACAAGGTCCATACCTGCCAAGTCAAGGAGGGAATTACTCAAACCAAAATAAGCCTGGAAGCAATGAGCGGTGCAGATGCTCACTATGAACTGACAGTAGACACTGACGCAGCCTTCCCATGGGGCGCGCCTGTGTGCTACATTCAAGTTAAGCCTGTGTCTCCGCAAAAGTGTAAGAAGGCCAAACAGGCCCACAAGGCAGCGCCCAAGGAGGTGGCTAAGACCACGCCCATGATCCAGCCCACCCAACTCCAGGAGGACATTGAGTCATTAGCTGCGGAAGCGGCTTGTGAATCCACCAATAAGATTGGGTCACCCAATCTGAAGACCCAATGGGTGAGTCAGTTTCACCTGACAATGCTACCAATCATCAATTGAATCTGAGTCTCTCAACTATATTCATAATGAGATTCCACCATCATGTGATGGTGCACCGCAGGCACACCCAACGTCAAAAATTTGTCCCACAGTGGGGAAAAAGCAGAAGGCAAAAGTCAACGTGATATCCACAGCTAAGGCTTCCCATACTGAACCATACTCCATAGTACAGAATACCTGTGCTGCCATATAGCGACGTGCTGAAAAAGAGAAGGCTGAAGGGCATGGTGCCTCTTCCCCTCACACCTAAGGTGCGATGGGGGGATCCTTTACTATAGGGACATTATACATCGCTGGACTTAAAGCTTACCATCCTGGGCTAGGAAAAAGAGTTTTTAAAAAATAATTTACCACTGGAATCCTGGCCATTCAGGAAACCCACTGTCCACATGGTGCAGAGGACGCATGGGCAATCATGCTCCTCCCTTCCCTTTCCTTTTGGTCGCAACACTGTAGGGTGCTTTTGAGTGACCCATAATTTTAGATCTATTTCGTCAACATTGTACCTTGACGGCCATGTCCTTGTCATCACCTTTTTGTGGGATGACAAAGTGCATGCTGTTATTATCATTTACATCCCAACCTGTGCACGAGCTCATCAGGAATTCTTCTCAGCTGTCAATTCCCTATTGCTACACCTGGACCCATTTGTTGTTGGTGACATGAACTTCTAAACCAACCCAGCCACCTACCGCTGGCCCTCATCATCTACACCCCCACAGGGGCACATAGAACTTTGCATCCTCATAGCCACCTTGGGGTTGTTTGATACTCAGTCACATCAAGCACTGCTACTCCCAAAAATGTCTTGCCCCCATGTGCACAACGGCAGCTGAGGTCTATGTCCCACATTGACCTTATTCTCACACCGTTAAAATTTCAATCCTAAGTTCCAACTTTACAACGACAAAATTCGATTTATCCAACCACAGGTTGGTATTGGTTTCCTTCTCTTTGTCCAACACAGTGACACAGGCGCCAAAGTAGTGGAAACTACAACCAGCCGAGATCACTTCACCCAGGTTTTCCTCATGGGTGGACACTAAGACCTCAGCTCTGTAGTTTACTACACCATAATGTGCAGACCCACTTTCCACCTGGTCAACCTTCAAAGCGAACACCATATTCCAGGCTTGCCACATCTCATCCTGTCACTCACGGGCTGCCTCAGCAGTCATTATGCGCATTCTGGCAGAAGTGGACCATCTGGAATCCAATGTCCCAGTGGCAGGCTACAGCCTGACTTAGGATCATAAGTGGGCAGAAGTGTCCGCTCGCCTCAAAACACTGGTAAGACAACATAAGCATCGGGTTTGTGTTCATTATAAAGCAAAGCATATAACAGAGGGTGACACGTGCTTCACTTACTTTTTTCAAAAATTTTTTGCACCGCGCCAGAGCTTGGCCTGCAAACAGGTGCAAAGGCCAGACCTCTCCATTGCAGATACCTCAGCCAAAGTGGCAATTGAAGTACAAAATTATTATTCTGAATTGTATCGCTCTGACCTAGTTCAGCCAGGCGAAGTGGACAACTTTAATAAAAGTGCACATATCTGCACCATTTCCCAATATCTGGAGTTGATGAATTTGATTTCTCAGGACGAACTCTGATCTGCCATTTGCGGTGCACCATACAGGAAATTCCCAGGTCCTGACGGCATTCCTTATGAGTTCTACAAGAAGTATTTCAAATATTTTTCCTCCTTGCTGCTTGCCTCAACGAACCAATGCCTTATGGAAACGCGCCTCCTCCCCGGAATACAAGAGGCCTTCATGATAACGTTTTACAAGAAAAGGGATATGATGGACTTGGCCAACTGCCGCGCCCCATTTCACTTACTAACACAGACAAAAACTTTTTACTAAAATCATGGCAAACCGTCGAGGGTAGTGGCCTCTGCTCTCCTTTCCCCTGAGCATTTTGTACATTCCCAAGCGGTCTATTTGGGACAACATACACACCGTAGCCAACGTCTGCCAATCCACGGCTTCTGAAACACTTGTTTTTTTAGACCAGCAGAAGGCCTATGATAAAGTAAACTGGGATTACCTCAGAGCCTGCCTCCACAAGTTCCACCTCCCTATTGTTTCATTAATTGGTTGAAGTTCCACATGGAATCTGCCAAAAACTTTTCTTTCTCGTTGCAAACACTTTTGCAACCCAAACAAATCAAGACTAAACCTAGTTTGATAATCTCATAGAGGGGATTAGTCTGCGCCCATGTCTGGGAGCAGTTGGGCAAGCAAGGCAAGAGGAGCAGGCGGAAGGCCCGCGGCCTCTAACGTTCAAAAAACGCCCTGGAGAATCTGGCGGAATAGAAAAAAATCTAAAAAAAACTGGCTGTCACAATTTCCCCGGAGATACTCGCGTGGCAAGCACGATGCAACCAGTACATCAACATGCCACATTCCCAGCCACTTTCGTTGGTGGAATTTGGAGTCCGTGTGTATCTGGACATCCAAAAAACGGCCCTATGGGAAAAATTTTGTGAAGATGTACACAAAATTTTCCCAACCGCGGTGTACGTTGCACCTCACTCCATGTCACAGGTTGGTTGGACCTAGGTTTCAAAAGCAAATTAGCAGCAGACGAGGCTGCAGTGGTGCGCATAGTGGTCAACCTCCCCAAAGGGCAACAGGTCGTCAAAACTAAACACACCAGATGGACAAAATCAAACCAAATTTTCCTCACATTTGACTTTTTGCCTACTACGGTAAAACGTGACATTTTGGAGCAACACCTGAAAGATGGTCTCGCCATATATGGCGAAATACAATCTTTCGAAATGCAACGTTTCACGCTGATGCCACACCTGTGCACCGGCAAAGCCATCGCAGTTCTGACCCCAACTGAGGAGATCGTGAAGGACCTAACCCAGATCCCGCACTCCACCTTTATTGACATCGCAGGGCACACCACCCACCTATTCCAGGTAACCGTGGACAGCGCGCCCCCATTTGCACCCACTGTGACGCGTTTGGCCATAAGGTGCATGCATGCCCCATCAAAGAGGGCGTCACATTCCAAGAGCACCCCTCGGCGGCCATGGCCAGCGGAGAGGTGCACTACAAACCAACCGCAAGTACCAAGGAGGCTTTCCCATGGGGAGCACAAGGATGCTACCTATTGGTAAAGCCCATCTCCCCGCAGGAGTGGAAGAAGGCCAAGCAGGCCTGTAGGACCATGGCCAAGGAAGCGGCCAAGGCCACTACCACCATCCCACACTCACAACGCCAGGAGGACATGGAGACTTCGCGGTGGAAGCAACTCGGGAATCCATCACCCAATCAGATTAGGAGGCCCAGGCTGAACGGGCCACTCAATCTGAGGATCCGATGGGAGATTTGATCTCACCCAATCGCTGCACCCAAGCCCCAGTCAAAACTGACTTGGGACCTATCCCAACTAAAAAAAATTTTTTTGCCCCACTCAATGGTGCACAAAACTTATCCGCACCGCAAAAAATTCGTCTGACGTCAGGATTTCAAAAAGCGAAGGCCAAAGCCAACGCGACTCTTTCTGCAAAAATTAACAAAAACCCCAATAGCGTTGCTGCTAATACCTGCGCTGCTGTGAAAGCCCATGGGGACCTGGAAGAGGCTGGTGGGCCTGGGGGCCCACCCCCTCACACCTAAGGTGCGATGGGGGAAACCTTCACTCTAGGGATGCTGAATATCGCCGGACTCAAGGCCTCCCTGTCCCAGGCTAGGAAACTGAGTTTTTTACAAAACAATTTACCTGTGGATATCCTGGCCATCCAGGAATCCCACTGTCCACGAGGTTCTGAGGAAGCTTGGAAAACAATGCTCCTACCATCCCTATCCTTTTGGTTGAAGCACTGTGGGGTGCTAATTCAGAAAAACAATTTTTTCAAATTTACATCTTCAGAAACATTCCTAAATGGCCGAGTGCTTTGTTACCTTCTCATGGGCTGATATTGCACACACAATCATCAACATTTACGCCCCAAACGGTGCACAAGAGCGTTGGGAATTTTTCTCATCGGTCAAATCCCTCCTGCTACCCCCCAATTCTTTCCTAATTGGCAACATGAACTGTTGGCTAACCTCACCAACGGACCGGTGGCCGCCCTCACCCCACGCCTCACAGGGTCACATAGAACTATGCGTTCTAAAAGCCACCCTTGGGTTAATGGATGCACTGCTGCGACATGCCCCACTGCTCAAAAACATGATGCATCCCCACGTCCACAATGGCCAATTAAAGTCAATGATCCGCATTGACCTTATTCTAGTGCTGGCGAAATTCCAACCCCACATCTCCCACTTCAAAACAATGAAAATGGAATTCTCCGACCACCAACTGGTATCAATAACATACAACTTACCCGTCACAGTTGCAAAGGCCCCACATTGGAGCAAAATCCACCCCCCAGAGCTCGCGTCAACAGGATTTTCCATGTGGGTGGAAGAGGCAACTTTGGCAAAATTGTTTGTTGCACCGTTTTGCGTGGACCCCATTTCCACATGGGCAACTTTCAAAGAAGGCACCATCCGCCACTATCGCCATCTCTCATCCAGATGCTACCGAGCCACATCGGCGGTTATATTGCATGCGCTGGTGGAATTGGCCCACTTGGAGTCCAACATTCCAGCCTCAGGATATAGCCCTGCATGGGGCCAGAAGTGGGCTGAGGCAGCCGCCCTTTTCAACGCACTTGAAAGGCAACACAAACATCGGGTTTGTGTCCAATACAGGGCCACATGCATCACTAAAGGCGACAAGTGCACCGCATACTTCTTCAAAAAAATTTTGCACCACGCCAGAGCGTGGCCTGCACACATGTGCAAAGATCAGATAATTCTATTGTGGACACACCGGCTGAAGTGGCAATTGAAACGCAAAGATATTACTCTGAGTTATACCAAGCTGAACCAATTCAGCCAGCAGAAATGGCAGAATTTCTCGACAGAGCTCATATCTGCATTGTTTTCTGATACCCGGAAATAATGAATTTAATTACTCCAAACGAATTATGGACTACCATTTGCAGTGCGCCAAACCAAAAATGCCCAGGCCCAGATGGCATTACATATGAGTTATACAAAAATATTTTAAATATATATCCCCATTGCTGCTAGCCTCACTCAACCAAAGCCTGTTGGAAACGTGCCTCCTACCAGGAGGACATGAGGCCTTTATGGTCACACTCTTCAAGAAAGGGGATAGGCTAGACCTAGCCAACTGGCGCCCCATTTCTCTAACAAACACAGACACCAAAATTTTAACAAAAATCATGGATAACCGTTTAGGGACTGTAGCATCTACCACCATCTCCCCAGAACAATTTGGTTTCATCCCCAGAAGGTCGATTTGGGATAACGTGCACTCTGTGGCTAATGTGTATCAGTCCACAGCCTCTGGGGCACTTGTATTCTTGGACCAACAAAAGGCCTATGATAGAGTAAACTGGGAATACCTTAGGGCCTGCCTCCAACAATTCCGCCTACCTCCCCGCTTCATTAACTGGGTGATGCTGCTCACGGAATCTGCAACAATGGCAGTGCGTGGCCCAGGTTTCCTAATGGAAGTAGTCCGTCCTCAAAGGGGCCTGCGACAAGGGTCCCCTGAGCCCACTCTTATACAACTTCAGCCTTGACCCACTACTGCGAAATGTGAATGCCCAACTCACTGGGGTCCATGTGCCAGGTCAAACCCCAGTCAAGATGATGGCATTTGCAGATGATTGCGTGGTGGGGGTGTCTAATAACAAAGATGCATGCGCTCTTGAAGCCTCATCCAGGAATATTCCTGGGTAAGCAACGCGGCACTGAACGCCTCCAAAACCGAAATCATCCTCCTTGGTCAGTTTCAGAACTGCTGGGCCCCAGCAAGTAGTTCCCAACCCAGCCCATCTGCTCGCCCACTTCCACGCCTTACTAACTCAAAACACACCGCTCCACTGGTGCTCCCCTTGTGCCACGACCTACCATAGGACCGGTACGCCATCTGGGCGTGTGGTTGGAGGCAGGTGGATACGCGTCAGCAGTAATGGAGTGCCATATACTGGACAACGTGACGAAGCGAATCGCCTCTCTTAGAGCCCACCCTACTACCCTCACTGGCAGGGTTGTTCTTGCCAACTCTATGCTCCTATCCAAAGTCTGGTTCGGAGCCCATGCCATCCCCTTCTCCCCAAGCTTCTTCAAATCCCTGTATGCTTTGCTACAAGGTTGGCTTTGGTCAGGCCGCCCTCCACCAGTACGGCTAGAGGTCATGTTTGGCCCTCATCATCATGGTGGCATGGGCCTACTTGACTTCAAAGCCCATGCCGCCAAGATCCTGGGCACCTGGATTGCGGCCGTCACTGCTCCTACACTCCCATCCCAACACTGGTCCCACGCGGCCCGCTCCAACTTCTCCCGAGCCTTGGGCCTCAACAATCCATCAAACCCCCACTCCCTGATGAAGTACCTCGCATCACACACATCAGCCACAGGTCCTCACGGGACCAAAACCCACTACAAACGAATCCTACTCTCCATGCAAAGCGCAGAGTGGAGAATTCGTATTAGTGGGCATACAACCCAAAGAGGCCGCCCCTCTCCTCAGTTCACACAAGAGGTACAGGGGCTACCCATCCATGATGGCGTGATCCCCATTCGACCCCAAGTCCTATCCAGGGTGGACTACCTGGATATGATGGACATCCCTTATTCCACTGAGACCCAAAAGACTATCTGGAAATACGCACACCATCCTCTGTTGCAGCCTCAAGTCCGCTCCCATGTGTGGCGCTGCCTGAGGCAGGTGTATCGTACAGCTGAGCACTCTAATGCTTTACACTCACCTGTGTCATGTGTGGCCAGTATGGAACGCTTTTTCACCGCCTGGAGAAGTGCCCCACCTCTAAAGTGATATGGCGCGAAGTCCAACGTCTGCTAGGCCAGGATCAAACACATCCCTTCAGTCTGTCAAGAGATATGTTTGCTTCATCAATGGCCTCCCCCTCCCACCCTCCCTCCGTGCTCTGGTGGTTGCAATTGCCATGTGGACTATCCACACGATTGTCTTGGATGCCATCGCTGGATCCATCCCCACCTTCCCTGAAGCTGTCCACAGATTCCGGTCTCATTTGGTGGATCACTTTCAAGCGTGGATGTTTGGATATCTCCCACCACGTCGCTGACAGCTGGTCTCCTCCTGGTTACCAGTCTGGTTCATCAAATCAGACCCCTTCCTCCACACGTGCTCAATAGTGGCTACGTCCCCTACACACGTTCCCTCCCCCTTCCCATAAGTGGCGTTCCCGCTGGCAACAAGAGATAGCATCGCTTCTCTGGGGTGCCTCCCCTGGTACTAAGTTTTGTCTCGTCTGAGTCATATTCGGAAGTGTCCGTCCCATGGTCGGCCTTCCCCACAATAAATTTAAATCCACATGGAATCTGCCGCAATGGCTGTGCATGGCCCTGGCTTCCTCACGGATTAGTTCGCCCTTAAAGGGGCCTACGCCAAGGGGACCCTCTAATCCTCTCTTGTATAACTTCAGCCTTGACCCAATTCTTCAAAATGTAGATGCCATCCTAACAGTTTTCCATGCACAAGGCCAAGCACCAGTCAAGATGTGGGCATTTGCTGATGATTGTGTGGTTGGAGTGTCTAACAATCATGGTGCAAGTGCGCTTAAAGATAAATTAAGGTTTACTTCAGGGTAAGTAATGCTGCACTTAACGCCTCTAAAACCAAAATTGTACTTCTTGGTCAGTATCAAGACCGCTGGTCCCCAGCGCCCCGTTTTCTACCTGCTTCAACAACTTGTTCACGGGTTCACTTGCCCTTCCCACCCCATACCGCCCCGCTTGTGCTCCCATATGTGCAAGCCCCACTTCTGGCCCAGTCTGCTATTTGGGGGTGTGTCTGGAGGCGGGAGGGTATTCCTCAACAGTGATGGAGCATCATATCCTAGACAACGTTAAAAAATGCATAGCTTCCCTAAAAGCCCACCAGACCTCCCTTACAGGCAGGGTAGTGCTAGCCAACTATATGCTCCTTTCTAAAGTTTGGTTTGGGGCCCATGCCATCGCTTTTTCCCCTAGTTTCTTCAAGTCATTATAAACCCTTCTGCAAGGAGGCTTTGGTTAGGCGCTACCGCAGTGCGCCTGGATGTCATGTTTGGCCCACGCCATAGTGGTGGCATGGGCCTGCTCAACTATGAGGTCCACGCCACCAAAATACTTGGCACCTGGATCGCTGCAGTCATGAACCCAAGGTCTCAGCCCAGCACTGGTCCCGCGCAGCCTGCTCCAACTTCTCCCACGCCCAGGGCCTCAGCAATCCTTTCCACCCCCATTCTCTGTTAAAGTACCTCGCTTCACACCCTTCTGCTGTGGGCCCACATGGGACGTCGCACACTTCAAAAGAATTCTCCTCTTCATGTGGAGCGCTGAGTGGAGAATTTGCATCAGTGGGCACACCGCCCAGAGGGGTCACCCTAATCCTTGGTTCACCCAGAAAATACAAGGACTACCCATTCTTAACGTAGTGATACTCATGAGGTCCCCTACCATAGCCAGGGTGGACTACCTGGACATGTAGGACAGCCCCCACTCCTTCAATACCCAGAAAGCCATTTGTAAGTACGCCCACCACCCTCTTCTGCAGCCACATATTTGTTCCCATGTGTGGCACTGCTTGAAATGGGTATGCCATACTGACAAGCGCTTAAACGCTTTGCACTCATCTTGTGTCATGTGGGGCCAGTATGGAACTTTGGTTCACCGCCTGAAAGAATGCCCTCCCTTGAAAGCGATCAAATGATGTTCAGCATCTCTTTCGCCAGGATCAGGCACAGCCATTCAGCTTATCTAAGGACCTCTTTGCCTTGTCCTTGGTTTCCCTATACCATCTTCACTCCAAACCTTAGTGGCTGCAATCTCTATGTGGACTATCCACACTGTCGTCCTGGATGTTATCTCAGACTCTACTCCCACTATCCGGGAAGCTGTACGCCAGTTCTAGTCACTCCTCATGGACCACTTTGAGGCATGGATGTTTGGGTACCTACCAAACCGTCACTATCAGTTGGTATCATCCTAGTTTCTGATTTAGTTCATCACTTCAGGCCCCTTCCTGCATACATGCTCAATAGTGGCGCAAGCCCCTACACACGTAACCCCCTTCCTTCTCTTGGAGTTCCCGCTGGCAACAGGACATAGCTTTTGCTTCTCTTAGGTGCCCTCCTCTTGCTGATGTTTGTTCTGTTTGTTTACTTAACAAAATTTTCCGTCCCTTGGTCAGCCTTCCCCAAATAAAATTAAAATTAATATATGTCATCAAAGATTAATTTTGAGTTGGTTCAGACATGAGTGACCTTTAGATGAGACATATGCCAATTGACAAAAACATCTTCCTGCCAAAACTTTTATCCATCCATTATCTCTAAAGATAAAAAGTAATCAAAAGATGAAACTCCATCATCAGATACAAAGGATCCCATTTAATCATTAACCAAGAAAAATTCTCCCTTAAAATTTAACTTGATCTTGCCAATAACAATGATTGATTATCTCATCAAGAGCATGTCCCTTCTCAAAATATAAATATTCAATTGTTTAAGTAAATAGAGTATGTTTTACCTTATCTTTCCTGTTTTAATATCGACAAAGTGCATTTTCCTAGTGACAAACCATTCCACTAGGATTCTCAGTTCTACTAATTCGAGTATATGATCATTCTGATTTTTGAAGTAATTCAGTAAATAAATTTTATAAAATATGACTTTGGTGATTTCTGTCAGGCAAACAGCAAGTTAGAATTAGACCAGCCTGCCAGCCCAGGTGCTGGAGCACCTGAATGGAAAACCAGAATGCCAAAGGCACTGCTGCTGGTATGACGGATATGAGACTAGAAAGGAGTTTTGACAATAACTGCCAGTGAGCCAGAATCTTGTACAGACACATAATAATATACCAGATGAATATGGCCATTAACCCTGAGGGGTGTGTGAGTGCCAGAGGAAAGGGCGGTTTATTTATAACATAAAAACTATATTTAGGGAATGTTTTTTAATGGAAATTAAAGGAAGAAAATTGACCAATAATTTTCTCAGTGTAATGCAACTGATTAAATAGTGGTCAATTGATGCAGGAACAAACAGAGATTGGATCCTTCAAGTTCAACCTAACTGGCGAATTATTCAGGGATGGGGGCAGATAAGCTCAATAGGAACAGATATCAAAGGATTTGGCAGCAGGCTGAGTCACTGTCAGTTTGACCTCAAATGTCTGAACTGAGGCTCGACTGCATTTCTGTCAGTTAGTGTGATGGCGCCTGGCCCAATGAGCAGTGGGAATCCCCCAAGGTCACCCCACATAGAAGTGGTCCCAATTGGTTGGGAATGGGTTCAGGATGCCCAACCCACCTGTGCCTGGTCACTGGGCCATTTGTTTGGTCAAAAGCGCTGCATTGGCCACAACTCATAATTTTCTGGAAGGGAGCTTAAAACTATTGTCAATGTTGTCTGATGCTACTACCTTCACTTTGGGGATGATCCCTGACGATTTTGAGAGGGGGTTAATTTTGATGATCACAATGATGGGCAATTTGAAACTGTTGGTGATTATGGCTAATAACTCAATCTTCATCCCTCTTTGGCTATGCAGATTCCAATTGTCAGGCCTAATTTCATCGGTTTCAGAGCGATTGACTTTAATTTGTTTAACGAGTTTGGCCAAGGCGAATGAAGGTACTGAGGGAGGGATCTGGAGAGGGAAGGCGGCTACCCAGCGCTCATCTACCATGTGGGTGAGATCACCCTAGGTGATGAGGGGCATGGCCAACCCTCTTTGGCTCCTTTTTGCTTGTAAATGGGAAGAGCGAACTATCTATGCACAGGGGACGTTCCCTGGACTTACAATTTCTTTCAGGTGTCCTTCTGTGGTTACCATTTGAATCCTTACCTTCATGAAGATGAATATTTACAATGGAGATAGAACCCAAAAAGGAAAACATGGTTGTGACTAGATGTGTCCACTCTAACCAATAAGAAATTTCTATCTAAAACATGAGAGATTTACAGTTTACCACACCAATGACTTTCAGCATTTTGTCCCCTTAAGAGTGATATATCTGATCTAACCGTCTGAAGTAGTTTAAACTGTTGAAGCTCTACTTTAAGGACCCTAGAGCCTGGAGGGCAAACCTAAATTAGGAATGTTTCACTCAGGCTTAACCTGAACTATTGCACTTGTAAACACAGCTGCCATCCCAAGCATCGAAGCAGGGGTTGACCAAACCAAGCCATATCTCCATGCGTTTGTCCAACCTGCTCTACAACTAGCTGCAGCTCTTAGGATTGCACCATATGGAAAGTCAAAACAAATTAACTTAACCAACAACTGAATTCTAACCTCTTTCAAGTGTATGAGACTGCATTTAACTTTGGTTGTGAAAATCGTGAGTCTATCATGGACAATAGATGAGAATTTAATGAGCTACAAATCCAACTCATCTAGATTGACAATGAAGTTGGTAGGTTTTTACATGACAAAATTACCTAACAACTTACTGGTGCCTCAATGACCCTACATGAACGATTGGAATGAGCTATGACTGACCTAGTATCTCAATTGACTAACCAGTAACAATTATATGAGACACAAATTGATAAATTAACTATTTGGATTTGTCAACTCAAAAATAGAGCTGATCCTCAGCCATTCTCTGAACCTATTGCTTGTGAAGGACCCCAGAGGCCCAGAGGGCCCCAAGGTAATGAAGGTCCTTCAGGCCCCCCTGAAGATCCTTCTAGTATTTTGCCAATTCAGGACAAAGATCATGAAGCTTGTATTTTGAACTTGGAACGCCAATTGAGGGAGGTTCCCAGACAGCTGGATGGACAATGAAGGGAACTATCTTGATGCCAATTTTAACTTATCTCCCATCTCTTAGAAAGTAACTACTATTCAGAAATCATTTATGGATATGGACTTTTGAAAACAAGCCCACCAGGATACTCTGGATGCCAAGATTGATTGACTCTTTTAAAATCAGAACTTGGATACCCAGCTACAATCAGTATTGAAGTAAATTTGCAGAACAGGATACTAAAAGTCATCAAATATACTAAACAATTGACAGCGAAGCAAATACTTCCCTCGTGGACAATTGATGTAATAATATGCAAGATGATATTGGTCTCATCCAAAAACAAATTGACCAATTCCGCATGACTAATCCCTTTAAGACCGAACCTTGGCAGATTGGGAGACTTTCAACCACCGCCACAATGTCCTTTTTATAACTGTCAACTCTTTCAAGACAACCTTCAAGGAGAAATATGTTCCCAGAATCGAGAGTATTCAAATATTCCTTTTTGTATATATAAAATGCATGGAGTTATTCACAGACTCCAGAAAAATTAACAAGTATAATCTGTCTCAACTGTAGCACTTGAGAGATTTTGATATTCTACTTCAAAAGAATGTACTACCTTGGATCAAATCAAGTGTCTCTCACTAAGAAGTTTGGAAGCGACTTGACTCTATCTTACTAGAAGCAAGCCTTAATGCACCTCTGCCAGAAGAAAGGAGAATTATTATTGACATTGTTAACCACTTTTACTTTGTGGCTCATGCCTTAGACTTTTAAATGTGTTACCCAGGGTGATGCAATAAGCAGTGATATCCACTTTTTCCCACAACTATACAATTGCGCTTCATTTTAATGTAAACAAGAAGCATTTCAAATCGATCCTTGATATCAAGAAGGCTATTATGGAATTGCCCAAACCTGAAGCACGTCATACCTTTACCAATAAGGGTCCCAACCCCACATCCACTCTGATGGAAAAATCTGAAGTCTCAACCCAAATGTGTTTTGTGTCCCTATTGTGGGTTTAACAGTCCTCAAGTAAGTCAATACTGGAAGAATAAGTCACACAAAGTGGAAAAAGAGGCGTAAGCCTAGGGCGAGAGAATACCTATACTGACAAATCTACACTTCACCAACTTCCTCAGAATTATTCGCCTCATGAATATTTGTTATGTCTTCACCAGATAGGTTTGACATCCCCAATATTTTGTTGGAAAAAGTATGCCATTTGACTTATTCTGCTCTGGGTAAGAACCCTTATCTCCTCAACAAGTTTATGATGTCCAATGCTATTGATTCCATCCCACACTTTGGCTCCAATGTTACTTGAGTAGATGGAGTGAAAAATAAAGTAAAAGTCCTGGATATCATCAACACTGGTTCTCCCATTAGTGTAATCTCTTTTATTTATACTAAGCGCGTTTAGGTTGCTCTCAATCATAATCAAACACTAGAATATGGAACAATGGGACACTTGTGAGCCAGAACTCATGGAGCTTACTTGTTTGACCATTTCATTCGGATCTCTAGTGATGGCAGCCCCAGCAATTTCCTAAATAATGATAACTATGGCTTCTTATCAGCACGCAGTTCCTAATCAATTTGCACTAATAATCGCCTAAAAGACCTATATTTAGCCATACTTGGATATTTATTTCCGCTCACTATTAAAATAAGACTAAGGTAAAAGGGAGAAGAAGCCCTAAGTTGCCTTTTGGAACACCCTAGGTCCATTGAGTGGCCAGAAGATCAATTAATGGGTCCTAAGGTTAAGCTACCTCCTTCTAATGTCAATGCTCCCAAGGAATGCCGGTTTTACCTAAAAAAGTCCATCATCCCCCTATGTCCCAGGTATTAGTAGAAATGGAGATCTAAGTCATTATATAATACATTAATCGTTAGAGATCTATAAAGAACCCAATTTATTGATACAAGAACCCATGTATTGCTTGGAGATTCTTGACCCTGCTATTGTGGGCCCATTACTTTGTTGATGGCCAAGTTCATCAAATAACCCATGGCCTTGACTTACAACCACCCAATAGCATATGTCAGCACCTTACCAATCGATCAAGTTGGTTCTATTTCTGAGTGTGAATTACTACCTGATCTGAGACTTGAAGAACCCCTATCATAGCCCAAGTGGAATTAACGATTTATTGTTCACTTAATAGCATAAAAATCGCAAGGTGGACTTCTTGATTGAGGAATAAACTAATAATTTCTAAGGACCCCAATGTCTTTGGAGTAATGAAAGGGGTCCAGCACAAGGTGCAAACCGGTGATCTCGTCTATATGGGCCAGGCCCTACCAGAAGTCCAAGGTCAAAAAGCCTGAGTGGCCCAAGAGTTAATACAATTACTAAAGGCCAATATTCTGAGATATTCATAAAAACCTAGGCTTCTCCGCTGTTGCAGTCCATTAGAAAGCTGAGTTATCACGTTATGATGGATCTTAGGTGACTGAATGCAATCACCCAGAAATATAGGTACCCTCTGCCCTATAACAACAACTCTTTATGAATACTAGTGGTATCTAAGTTTTTCTCAGCAATATATCTAGCCAGCGGCTAATGTAAGATCAAATTGGTACCAGAGGACAGAGATAAATATGTACTAATATCTAACAAATGTCTAATTGAGCTTACCCATATGCCCCAGGGGTTATGTAATTTTCAGTTAAATGACATAATTGTTGAAAAAATTGTAAGGATAAGTCTGGGCGTGAGGAGGCCAAGAAGACAAAATTGGCAGGCTTGCCTAACCTGAAGCATACCCTGGACCAACGCTGCTAAAAGCAAGATATGCCAAGTTAATCCTGAGGGTGCGCATGATGGTTGGATGAGCATTCCATCCACAGCTTTAAAGCGCACCAGCTATTTACAGATTTATGAAAGGACTTAGCAGTTAATAAGAGAACGGGGTTTTTAGACTCATTCAGATTGTAATATCACTAAATTCTTGAATATTCAGCTTCAGTGAATCACTTAATTGGGCTTACTCGAGCTACAGTATGACAGCTGATGGCAAGTTGCAACTATTGGTTCATTTTGATGCAGTGTCTCGCCCAATGAATAATTCTTTCTCAAGTGGTTTTTAGTGTGTTCTATGAACAAACTTCTTTGTTGGTCAACTTTCTATTAATAAACTCCATTTGTTTATATTTATGTTCATTTGTACTCTTTGCTGACTTCCAGTAGGTCACAGATAACTAATTTTGTTCAACCCTTTCCCTGAAGCCTTTGGGAACCATCCTCCTTTTCGGTCCCTGTTTTTTCTCTTGTTAGCAGGGTGTTCCTGGGTTGTGTGGTGGGGTCTTCCACACCACCTCTAGGAACGTGAGCGTTATAGACACGCTTTTGAAATTAGTTGAACAACCCTTATACAAATCTCATTGGGATTATCTCATAAAAGATTTTCTCTTGGTGGGGATGGGGTACGTGGCTGTTCAACATGGTTTTAATACTTGAAGTTTAGAATTAACATTTGTTGTGGTGGCGCACCAGCTCGGCATTTCTCTGTTTACTGCTCACAGTATGACTCCCACCCTTTCAGTGAGTAAGTGGAGGTTTTGGATTATTCAAGATTTAATTGCTTGAGATTCCAATTTTCCCACCGCTTCTTTTTAGTTATAATAAACACAGCCCTTTCTTTCCTTCTACTGGTATTGAGTGGCTGCGCCGGCTTTTGCCCTGGTCTTCTGCCTGGTTATCTTGCATTTATAACTTCTGTCAAGGTTGGCAGAGGCAATATAAGGTTTGAGGCGCCTTCTAGATGCGGGGCAACCTGGGCTCTCTGCCTTTCAAACCTTCCATATATTGTTTCCGCACAATCAGTTTGAGCACCTTTAAGCCCCCTATTTTTATGATTTACTTGGGTACCAGCCATACATGTGCCCAAAAATAGGTAAAATTTCATTTCGCATATACAATTAGGTACTCCCATGAGGAACTCACCAGTAGGGGTAGGCTCTCCCTGCCAACTTCAATCATCTTATTAAAGCTCCTTGGAGTAATTTCCCTGCCCCAACAAAAAGGGGAGCAGGGAACTGGACCTTCATTGTTTCAATCAATGAGGTCTCTATATATACTTGCCTCAAAAACTCACACGCGGCTTTTGAAATAGGAGGGCCTTATCCTACCATTCCTTTGATTTTGAAGAAATTCAAGGGCAGGCAGGGGTCTTACCCAAGATTTTATTTATGTTTTAAGTGGTTTTGCCAGATGATGTCACCTGTGGCGGCCCCTAAAATTATGGCGCCCCAAAAAATATGAATTTTTCTATAATTGGGGCAGGGCTCCTCACTAATCCTCCCTCCATTTTGGGGGAATTTGAGGGCTTAGGTGAGTCTATTCCCAAATTTAATTTTAATCAATCGATAATTTGGTTTCCCCTCTGACAATCTTTCAGGGGGAACCCACCAAACATTTGGAAAGTAGACTAGCTGTGAAGGTGTTGGTCAGCAATGATCAGTTGGCTAACAGATCATGCATGGAGTCATTGTCATGTACACATGACATAATAGTGGGGTTCAACCCCAAAGATAAGGCTGGGCGCCTGGAGGCCCAAAAGGTGAAGCTACAGGGCCTCCCAGACCTGAAGCACACCCTAGACCAGCGCTGGGTAAGGGCAAAATATGCCCAGGTTGGTCCTGGTGGGGTGCCAAGTGCCCAGCCCCTGACGATGGGCCAAGCGTTAAAGCGGACTATCTACCAAATAAAGGCAGATGGTTCAGTTTGGTTAGTCGAGGAATGGGGATTTAAAACCTGTTCCACCTACAAAATAACGCGCTTGGGTTGGATCCAACTTCAGTCCATCACTCAAGTGAAGTCAGTTTTGGCCTATTCCACTAACTCGGATGGCAGTATTGCCCTATTGATGAGTCGCTGCTTGAGCCCACTGTGGCATAACCCCAATTTCCCCATCCAAACTTAAATACATTTTCCCCAACCAACATCCCTTGTTGGTCGACTTCGCAATAAACCTTTCCCCATTTATGTTATTTTACATTATTTTACCATTTTTTATGATATTCTATTTGTTCCTGTGCGCAAACCTCTTTGAGGAGGTCTCACGTTCCATTACCCTTGCCATTGCAAGGACCTTGCAGCTCCCAACTCGTGCACCATTTGTTTGCCCAGGTTTCCTCCAACCTAGATTGCTTAACCCTTTCCAATATGTGCACCGCGCCACTTCTATTGGCGTTTTTATCATAAATCTCGCTTTTCTCTGCCTAAGCTGTTATTGCTCCAGCACCTTCTGCTGGGCTCTGATGGTTTTGGCACTAACGACTAGTTCTTTAACATGGGCCTTGTGCACCGTCACTACCACACTGGGAACGGGAGAGTTATAGACACTCTCCTAACATTAGTTGACCAACCCATTTTTCTTATGTGCACGAACTTATTCCATGTGGAACTTTTCTGAAGTGGAAACAGTGGCTGTCAGCTGTGGGCCCCAGCTGTCATTAGCCGCACTGCTGTTTCCTCTTTTTCCCAAAGGTTGGAGCAGCTCAGCGTTATTCTGGTTGCCTTCAACTGGAAAGTATCCACCCTTCATGTTCATACCTGGTGAATTTGGATGTACTAATGTCCAAAAGTCATGATTCCCTGACTTTCTGCCAAATTTATTAAATTTCATTCCAATAAACAAATTTTCCATCACCAGTGCATTCAGACAATGTCAGCAGAATCGGTGCAAATGGGCCTGAGGGTGTTGGCCTTGGATAACGTTGGGCGTTCCATCATGGCTCCAGGGATAGGGTCATTCGCATCTAAAAACGCATTTTATAACGAAACCCCGGGTTTATCTCTGAACTGTTTATTAGTTCATATGGCCTGAATGAGGACCCTATTTTGGTATATCAGATTACCCCTAAGAACCAGCGGTTGACCTCTACCATGATCTGTGCTACTCAGGAGGTGGGGAAGGAACTTCATTTAAAATTTACAAGTATATGCATCTGCAGAAGGCATGGTGGGGTATGTGGCCTCAGTATTAAGAGTGGGCAAATATCCCACCCCTTTTTATGATTCCAAAACCAATTCTGTTTGCATGCTTGAACCAGATGATTAAATATTTGGTGAAGAGTTGTCATTGTCTTCCATTAATAAAGAGCATTCCAGGTATTTTCTAATGACTGCCACCCTCTCCTTTCCTTTAGGGAAGCTCACCACTACTATTTTTGTGGATACTGGCGCTTCTGGAAACTATATGGACCAGTACTTTGCCGACTACCTTGGGCTGAGTTACTTGCCAGGTGATGTGGTTAGAGGGGGCGTCCCAAGGTATTCCCACTCTGAAGATCATTGGGACAGTGGACTATCAGGTTGGCAAGTACCAATTGTCTGATCACTTCAGTGCGATCAAAAACTCCTGTTCCCTATCGTTTTGGGTGTGGAGTGGTGGCGGAAGTTTGAAGTTAGAACTAACCTGAAGGAGAATACCTTGTCTCTTACCATAAAGAATGGTCGCATATTTGTTGTGCCTCTGTCAGAAGAAAACGCCCAGGCAACTTGCCCTATTGGCCCCACCATATCCCTTGTCGCCTTGCCTCAATGCAGAAGCCCTCAGTGGAAATTCCTATACCTTCTTGTTTGGATGGTTTAAAATCCTCTTTTGATGCAGCATCTTCCAACGCACTCCCTGAGCACTCTGAGTTTAATTTGTGACTTCAAGCTCAAAGTTGATCTGGTGCGTATCTTTTCCCCCTACTTACCCATTGACTGTCCGGGAGGAGGAGGCGTTGGATGTGTGGGTAAAAGAACAGTTAGCCAAGGTTGCGATTTTTCAGCGTACCTCCCCTGTATGCTCCCCCTACTCTTCGTGGAGAAGTCTGATGGTACCTTACGCCCCTGAATAGACTATGGTAACCTTAACAACGTTACTGTACCAGACCTCCATCCCATCTCTTTGTTATCCCAGATTGCACGCTATGTGGAGAAGGCGAAGGTCTTCTCCAAGCTGGATTGCCTCAACGCGTTCAATCAGATCCGGATTAAAAAGGGACAAGAGTAGTTGACCACATTCCGTACCAGAAAAGGGATCTTCCAGTTTAAGGTCAAGCCCTTTGGTTTTAAGAATGCTCCTGCTATCTTTCAACGCTGCATTGATGCAGCGTTGGGGGGACCTGTTAAGGGTATGTGCGGTCGCCTACATGGATGATATCCTGGTGTTTTCCCCTGATCAGGAGTCCCATGCAGCTCACCTTTGGCAAGTGGTGGAGCAGTTAAAGGCATCCAGCCTTACGTTGAAAATTTCCAAGTGTGAGTTCTTTAAGTCACAGGTCATGTTTCTGGGCAACGTCATGTTTGACCAAGGACACATGATAACTCCAGACAAGGAGAAAGCGATTCGTGAGTAGCCTACCCCCACCTCAGTTAAGGAATTAAGGTGCTTTTTGGGGACGTGCACGTTCCTCAAGAAGTTCACTCCCAATCTGTCTGAGGTGGCAGCTCCCCTATACAAGGCTAGAGGTGCCAAGGTGCTTCAGTGGTCCCCCACTTTGGAGGATGCTTTCCAAGCAGTGAAGTGCACCCTGTTGTCCATGACTGTTCTTTGCCATGTCGACCCTTCCAAGGAGTTCATTGTGTTGGTTGATGCCTCCAACTTCGCCATAGTGGCTGCCCTGTTACAAGTAGGCGAAGATGGGATAGAGCATCCAGTGGGATATTTTTCGAGTAAAATGTCTTTTCCAGAGTTCATTACCCCGTTTATGACAGGGAGTTACTAGCAGTGGTGGAGGCGCTGACATATTAGCGTCACCACTTGCATGGCTCTACCCAACCATTCTGCGTACATACAGACCACCGTGCCTTACAGTACTACCGCGCGCCTCATGTCCTAACCCCACAGCAGACCCGTTGGCATGAGACCCTTGCCCAATTTGCATTCACGTATGAGTTCACCAAGGGCAAGGATAATGGTTTGGCGGATGTTTTGAGCCACAACCCTGCTTTAGCCCCTGACCCCAAGGAGGTAGAGGTGCACAACACCCAGGTTATGATACCTCCAAGAAAAATTCTGTCGTTGCTTCCCTCTCCCATGGATAATGGGCCAGCGCTTGCACCTCTGGATAACGTGGAAAAATATTGTATGTTCAAAAAGGTCGTTCTCTCTCAGCCTCTGTCAGGCGAATATGCCATGGTCCTTGCAAAGAGCGCATCAAAATTAAAAGGATCTATCCAGGGGCTATCATGTAAAAAATGAGATGGTGTGGTTCCAGGGACGCCTTTTGGTACCTGCTGGACCACTGAACCTGGAAATCATTCGGGGCCATCATGATGGAATCATCATTGGTCATCTGGGGAAAGCAAAGACCTTAGAGTTGGTACGTTGTACTTACAACTGGAAGGGATTGCCAGCTCAGGTGGGCCGTTATTGCAAGGAGTGCCTGGTATGCAACCAGATGAAACCCAATCAGCAACCTTTAGCAGGGTTGTTGGTACCAGTCCAAAAGGCTGATGGGCCCTAGACTTCCATCTCTGTTGATTTCATTGAGGAGTTACCAGTCTCAGATGGTTATGATGCCATCATGGTAGTGGCGGACTGGTTCACAAAGTTTGCCTACATTATCCCTTGCAGAACCACCATAACCGCAGCTGAGATGGCTAGGATTTTCGTTACCCATGTGTGTTTGCGCTACATGGGGTCCCCCAAGAAATTATCAGCGACTGGGGCCCTCATTTTACCTCCATTTTTTTAGAAGAGTTGTGTAAGACTCTTCAGATTCTCCCTTGCCGTTCAACTGCCTATCACCCCCAATCAGATGGGCAGACTGAACGAGTTAACCAGTGCTTGGAACAGTTTCTGCGGTATTACACCGCTGCAGATCATTCAGATTGGGCTTCTCACCTTCCCATGGCCCTGTTTAGCTACAACAATACCTTGCACTCTTTGATCGGCTGTTCCCCGTTTTTCGCCATCCATGAGTTTAACCCCACCTTTAACATGGAGCCCAGATGTGGGTCAAAGGTTTAAGCGGTGGTGGACTTTGCCAAGGGCATCAAGAAGGTCCACCAGGGGGTTTCCACAAGCTTGGAGGCGGCTATGCAAGTATATAAGGAAAACGCTGATGGGAAGCGCAGTGTGGGTCCCGCATATAAGTAAGGGGATCTTGTGATGCTTGATGCTCGTAATATCCCAATCAAGCAGCCATGTAAGAAGCTGGGACCAAAGAGGATTGGGCTTACCGCGTTGTTAAAAAGGTGGGCCATGCCTCATACCAGCTAGATATCCCCCCTCATTCCAGATCTTCTCTGTGTTTCATGAGAGCAAACTGACATTGTTCGAGGGCCCCCCACCAGATACTCCTGAGACCTTCTTTATATGAGGCGCCAGAGTGGAAGGTGGAAGAAATATTTGCCTCACGCCACGTTAAAAGAAGACTCGAGTACCTGGTATCCTGGATGGGCTTTGACGCTGCAGAGAGCAGTTGGGTTCTAGCACACGACTGTGTGCATGCCCAAGATCTGATTGAAGCTTCCATGAACGTTTCCCCCAGGCAGCTGGATCCCCACCTAAAAAGTCCGTCGCTGCCATGAAGTTGGCCCCTGCCCACAAGAACTTTTCACTGGTGCAAGCCCCTGGAGGGAGGGTTGATCCCCATCAGGAGGAGAGGGTAATGTCATGTACACATGACATAATAGTGGGGTTCAACCCCAAAGATAAGGCTGGGCGCCTGGAGGCCCAAAAGGTGAAGCTACAGGGCCTCCCAGACCTGAAGCACACCCTAGACCAGCGCTGGGTAAGGAAATATATGCCCAGGTTGGTCCTAGTGGGGTGCTGAGTCAGCCCCTGATGACAGGCCAAGCGTTAAAACGGACTATCTACCAAATAAAGGCGGATGGTTCAGTTTGGTTAGTCGAGGAATGGGGATTTGAAACCCGTTTCATCTACAAAATAACGCGCTTGGGTTGAATCCAACTTCAGTCCATCACTCAAGTGAAGTCAGTTTTGGCCTATTCCACTAACTCAGATGGCAGCATTTCCCTATTGGTGAGTCGCTGCTTGGGCCCACTGTGGCATAACCCCAATTTCCCCATCTGAACTTAAATACATTTTCCCCAACCAACATTCCTTGTTGGTCAACTTCTGCAATAAACCTTTCCCCATTTATGTTATTTTACATTATTTTACCATTTTTTATGATATTCTATTTGTTCCTGTACGCAAACCTCTTTGAGGAGGTCTCACGTTCCATTACCCTTGCCATTGCAAGGACCTTGCAGCTCTCAACTCGTGCACCATTTGTTTGCCCAGGTTTCCTCCAACCTGGATTGCTTAACCCTTTCCAATATGTGCACCGCGCCACTTCTATTGGCGTTTTTATCATAAATCTCGCTTTTCTATGCCTAAGCTGTTATTGCTCCAGCACCTTCTTCTGGACTCTGATGGTTTTGGCACTAACAATTAGTTCTCTGATGTGGGCCTTGTGCACTGTGAACTACCACGCAGGGAACGGGAGAGTTATAGACACTCTCCTAACAGTCATTGACACCCAAAAACGCGTTTAAAATGAAAAAATATTTACAAAAAATGAGTTGAATGGAGGCTCTTGTGGGCCCAGTATTACAAAAATTTCTGCTTATCACATCACTCCTGAGAACACGCGCTTATGCTCTATGATGCTTTATAGAAACGAGGAGGTTAAACAAGAGTTATTTCAACTAAATTCTGGTAAGTATGCTGCTGCTGAGGGTACTGTGGGGTAGATACCCTCAGTGGTAAGGGTTGCAAAATGCCTTTCACCATTCTTTGATGGGAAACCACATTCTGGGGGTGTAATTCAGTTTGGAGAGAAACCCTCTAGTAAACTGTTGGCGTTATCTACAATCACTAAAGATCACTCTGGTTAATTCCTGCTCTCTTATTCTCTTTCATCGCCATCTTTAAGGTTCGGTGCAACTAATTTAGTGGATACTGGAGCTTTTGAAAATTCATTAACCTGGAACTGACTGACTACCTTGGGTTGCATTACTTACCTGGTGGTATAGTTAGGTCAAGTGCATCCCAGGGTTACCCACGCTGAAGGTTCAGGGGTTAGTTGATTTCCAAGTGGGCAACTACTATTTGGAAGACAGCTTTTTGACATTGAAACTCTCCTGTACCCAATTTTTTCTGGGCGTGGAGTGGTGGTGAAAGATTAATATCTAAACCAATTAAAGTATAACACCTTGACATTATCTCTTGAGGGTGGTTAAGGTGTTAGTGATCCCCATGTCAGGAGGAGACACTCAAGGCAGTTTTCCTCAATGGCCAAATGTACACAAGATTGCCATTGCACCCCTGCTGAAGCCTACTCCTAAAGTGCCCTTACCTTCTTGCTTGGAAGGATTAGAATCTTCTTTTGATGCGATTTCTGAAAATATTCTTACAGAACATTATGTGTCTATCTGTGACTTCAAGCTCACAGTGGACTCGGTGCACATTTCCTTTCCCATCTACCCTTTGACTTTGTGTAAGATGGCAGCTTTGGATTGTGAGTCATGGAGCATATGGACAAGGGGCCATATTAAAAATCTCCCTGGTGCTCTCACCCCTTCTATTAATGGAAAAAGAAGATGAAATTATACGCCCTTGCTTGGATTATGGCAGCTTGAACAATTCGAACAACTCTGATATGCATTCAATCCCCATGGAGGCCCAAATTGCTCGCTATGTGGAGAAGGCTAAATTCTCTCCAAATGGATTGCTTGAATGCCTTTAACCAGATTTTTATCAACAAAGGCCAGGAGTTGCTCACGTCATTCTGGACCAGGTAAAGGATAAACAATTTTGGGTTAAGCCTTTTGGGCTTAAGAATGCACATGCAATCTTTCAATATTGTATTGATGTGGCCTTGGGGGAGTTATAGAGCATATGCGCGGTAGCCTACATGGATGAAATTCTGATGGCTTCCCCTGATCCCGAATCCCATGCAATCCACCTGTGGAAATTAGTTAAGCATATGAGGGCGGCGAAGCTAACCCTGAAAATAAGTAAATGTGAGTTTTAAGTCTAGGGTAACATCCTGAGCAACATCATTTTCAACCACGACCACATGATCACTCTATACAAGGAGAAGTCAATTTATGATTGGCCCACACCAACTTTAGTTAAAAAGTTGAGGAGCTTTTTTGGGATTTCACCTTCCTGAGAAAGTTTACGCCAAGTCTTTCTTATGTAGCAGTGATTTTATAAAGTTGATTGTGCCAAAGTTCTTCATTGGGCCCCTGCACTGGAGGGTGTCTTCTAAGCAGTGAAGTGTACTCTTCTGTCCACGTCAGTTCTCCTCATATGAATCCTGAATGGGAGTTCATAGTGGCCACAGATGCTTCCAACTTTGCCATCTTTTCTGCACTCTTGCAGGAGGGTGAAGAATGATTCGAGCATCCTATGTGATATTTTACTCAGAAATGTCCCTGGCTGATTTTAATTATGAAATTTATAACAAAGAACTCCTGGTGGTAATGGAGGCACAAACCTATTGGTGTCGTCGCTTATATGGTTCTTCACATCCATTCTGCATCTGCACAGATCATCGTTCTCTTTTTGTATTATTGCACTCCTCATGCCCTAACCACCCAAAAAAACTTGGTGGCATGAGACCCTGTCTAAATTTTATGTTCTCCTATGAGTTTACAAAGGGCAAGGAGAATAAGTTGTCTGACGCTCTAAGCTGAGACCAGCGTTGGCACCTGATCCTGGGGGGTAGAGTTATATAACACCCACTTGTTGATCCCTCCAAAAAATTGCGTTTGGGAAAACACCCTCCTAAGCAGGTATGCTGGCTCTCACTGCTCTGGAGAACCTGGAGGAATATAGTATATTTAGGAAGGTCATCTTTTCCCAGTATTTATAAAATGAATATGCTATAGTTCTTGCCAAATGCAAGTTGAATTAAGAGGATATAACCAAGGAGTACCATATAAAGGGACTCAATAAGGTTATTGGGCGTAAATGGCGTAGAAACCGCGGGGTTTTTACTGGTGCACAGGTTTGCTTGACTACTGACTTCTGGGAATAAATATGAATTTGCTAATTATATGAAAACAATTAGCCTAGTCGAGCTCAGAGAATTAGGTAGCTTCATCCTACTCTGACAATATAAAGGTTCAAGTGATTTCGGCCTCACTCTAGCAATATATAAGGATTTAAGTGACTTCAGCCTCACTCTGGTAGTGACACTTAAACAGGAAGACTTCCTCACAACTTCACTTTGAAGTAAACAATCAACAATTGAAAACAATAAATTATTTACAGTACTAAGGTGTTTTTTATTATTAAAGTGAGGGAATACTTTTAGGGCAAAATGGTGAGGAACATGTGTTAGGGGTATTCGTGGTAACCATAATTATCTTGGCATGCCTAGCCAACTAAAAGGGATATCCACGATGGTCTTGGCATGCCTAGTCAATGAAAAGGGGATATTGGTTCAATTTCAGGAAATATTCCAGCTGATATTCACAATGAATAGCGTAATTGAATCACTATTCATATCAGCTCACATGTCAGTTACCAAACCCAATGATTTCCCATGAGTAATTACCCATTTTGAGTCAATTTACTCATCTCCAAATTGTTGGCAACAATCCCTGAAGAAATTGGAATTATAATTTCTATTAGATTCAATCCCCTGTGAATTACAAGTAAACATTTAATTGGTGATTATCGCTGAAGAGACAGAATAATCAATCAACATCTCAAAGCTTAACCAATAAACTAAAATTAAATAAATGAACAATTTTCTTAAATTAATTGAAGCTTAGATAATTCACAAGCTGGATAATGTGGTCATATAATTCCCCCACATCCCTCCTCTTGACCAGATTATCAGCTAAAAATTTCTTCATCAAATAATTCCTTCTATGAATGAATCTTATCTAGTCTGAACAAAGCGGACGCCTCCCATTTTTGAGTGATGTCATGAACCGCTCAAAGAGGTATCCTTTCTGGTCTAGCTAGATCCAGCCCCCTGAGTCAGCTTGATTCATCAATCCCCTCTTCTGCTCTTTTTGCAACAGTGCCAATTTCTGAAGAGGAAACTGGGTTGGCTGTTTCATCATTAAATTCCCGTTCATTCATCCTTTGTTCTCTTGTTACTGAGCTCTATTTCGAGGCATTACTGGATTTGGCTCCCATTGTTCCAAATCCAGTAATTGCCCTTAAGTTTAACGAGGCGATTTCTCCTGACTTGGATCAGTCTTTCCTAATTGAGTCAGATCTTATTCCCAAGTTCCTTTTTTGAATTGGCCAATTTTACCAACCAACTATCTTGTCTACCAAATTACCAATTGGTAACAATGAGCATGTTAAACTTCTGTTCCATGAACTTTGGGGTAAATTAACCAAGGCACTTACTATCTCTTTCACGCCTAGTGACCTTGATTGTTTACTTGATTGGGATTCTTCCTCCTTTGAACTATGATTTGCAGGGCAAGTACTTTGCGCATGGGCTACTTCACTCCCCACATCGCCAAATTTTCACTTTTCCTTTCCCTTCTGGTTTCAGGAGGCCCGCAGCCACTGCCTTCAAGACGCTGTTTGCTGCCTCCATGATTATTTTGTGACTAAGACTATCCGGTGATATCTTTCATTAATAGCAATAACTGGTGGTATGGTTTGGCAGCCACCTGCACATCTCCCTTGTTCGCTGTTTCCTCATATACCAAGTGTTCTTGACAAAGCCTGTCATCAAGCACTCCAGACACAGCTTCTGGCGCCTGTGCCATATTGAGATTACATGGACTTGTTTGCAGATTGCATATTTTTGCATTACTGTTTTCCTCTCCAATCTAGGGTTTCCCAACTTGCTGAACTGGACGTCCCCATTACTCTTCCCATCATTGCATATTCACAGAATCCACCTTCAAGTTCAAAGAACTTGGTTTCAGCTTTCTCTATCCCTTGCAAGTATCTGATCTCAGATTGACTTCAGCGACCGCTTTCATGACATCATCGTTCAACCTCCCTCCCCCAGAGGCGTCAAAGAAGAGCTTGCAATTTGCAACCCAAGGCATAAAAAATATTTTAATTAATTTCTTCTTACTTTCTTTTATATATTTTCTTTTTTCTTTTTTCCATTTTTTCTTTCTCTTTTTTTCACATATATATATTTTTTAATACCATTTTTTAAAAAATTTGCTGTGTACTCTATTAATTACATGACCATCAATTATATTTTTGATCATGTAGGCATATTTGCCATTTTTGTAATAATCTCAAATGGTCCTGACCATAACACATCTAGCTTATTTTGGTGACTAAACCCATGTGTATCACAATAGGCTACTTGATCTCCAACAGTAAATTCCCAAAGAGTGGATCAACTCTTATTATAGGCTTTTTTGGCCTAAATTCTTCTCTTGATTGTTGTATCACAGGCTTGAGATTGGAGATCCACTATTATGTTTGCAAGTCAATATAGATATTTATCCACGCTCATCCCTGGAGTCAGATCCACTGCTGAATAGAGAATTGGTAGCAATGCTGCTCTACAACCATACAATAATTTGAACAGCGTTTTTACCATCACCTATGGAAACTGATATTATATATAAAAGTTACCAAGCTTAGATAAGATGCTCAAGATGACGCTTTACCCAAGATTAGCTTCCTTAGCATAGCAGCAAGTGTCTCATTGACTCGCTCCACAATTCTGTTTGTTTCAGGCCAATAGGGTGCAGACACCACCCCCTTAATTCCCATTAATTCATTCAGGTGTGGAATTACATATGAGGTAAAATTGCTCCCGTTGTCGCTCAGCAACACTTGGGACACCCATGTCAGTATACCACCTGCTCCAGGATGAATTTGGCGGTACTTAAGGCATCTGCTCGACTCAAGGCTCAGGTTTTGACCCATCTTGTAAGGTGGTCAATCGCTACTATTATGTAAATACCCCACCTGTACTTGCACTTAGTGGCCCCATAACATCAATTGAAACTGTGTGCCATGCATACCCTGGCTTCACTAATCAATAATTTGTCACGTTCTTATGGGGTTTATGGATCTGAAATTCCATGCAATAGGTGATATAATTGGTAACGTCAAAACTAAGTGACTCCCAATAGTAGTATTGCCAGATATGTTCAAGTGTCTTCTTTAACCTACCATGTCCGACAACCTTTAGGGAAGCCCAAATTATCTCATTGCATTCTGATGGTTTTGGAAATAAAAGCCTCTTTTTGTTTGTTATTTTAAATAATTGTCCATTAATGAGCTTGGTATTTTCCATTGCTTTCTTTAACGCTTTTTGATTTTTGATTGGCTCTTCCTGCAATTCCCCACAGATCATTCGCTCAAATAGGTCATCAGCACGATCTTGCACAGCAAAAACAGCTGGCAACCTAAACAGACCATCAGAATTCTGATTCTTATCTCCCACCCGATGTTATATCTCAAAGTCATAGGCCTGTAACATCAAAGCCCACCGCGCCAATCTCCCTTCTGGTTTTTTAAGGTTATGAAGCCATTGGAGAGAGGCATGGTCAGTCACAACATTGAAGTGCGTTCTGTGGATATAGACTCAAAACTGCTTGCATGCATAGATAACAGCAAGACATTTTCACACCATAATCATATAGTTCCTCTCGGCCTTTGACAGTGTTCAGCTTACATATGCCACGGGGTGTTCATCTCCCTTGTCATCCACTTGGCTAAGGACGGCTCCTATTGCCATCAGTGACACATCTGATTGCATAATGAATGGCTTCTCAAAATTTGGGTATTTTAAATTGGACTCGTTGTCAAGTATTTCCTTAATTCATAAAATGTGAGTTGAGCCTCATCACTTCAGACAAATCCCTTCTTTGGATCTTTCAATAGGTGGAAAAGCGGCTCAGCTATTTTTGTGAAATCTTTAATGAATTGGCAATAGTAGCCAACTATTCTGAGGAAAACTCGAATATTGCATATGCTCTTGGGGACTGACATCTGATTAATCGCTTCCATCTTTTGGACTTGGGGCTTAATTCCCTCAGCATTAATTATGAATCCTAAGTACTCTAATTCCTCCTTAAAGAAATGGCATTTTCTTGGCTTGATTTTGAGATTCACTGAAGCCAGTCACTTGAATATTTTCTCAAGATGTTGTAAATTATTGTTAAACGTTCAGCTGAGTACATTAATGTCATCAAGATAGACCAGGACACAGGACAGCTTCAAATCTGTCAAAATTTTGTCCATAGCACATTGAAATGTCATGGGGCATTACATAAGCCTTGAGGCATCCTCGTTGGCTGGTACAACCCTTGTGCTGTGATAATAGCACACTTCTCTTGGCCTTCTGGGGCATGTCTATCTTCCAATATCTGGATATTAAGTCCATGGCGGAGAAAAACTTGGCTCCTCCTGACCAATCCAGCGCGTCATCAATCCTAGGCAGGGGGTAAAAGTCCTTTTTTGTGATTTACTTAACTTTTGGTAATCTATTATGACTCAATTCAAACTATCTTTCTTCTTAACTATTAATATAGGGTTCACTCATGGCCTGGACGATGGTATGAGCATTCCATACTCTAAGAGTTTTTCAATTTCCTCAACAACAACTGCCTCTGCCACCCTGGACTGTCAAATAGGCCTCAATCAAATCAGCCCATCATCCCAAATATCAACTCGTTGTAAAACATCTTTTCACACCCAAGATCATTATTTTTTTTTAGTACTAGATGGTCCCAACCCAAGGGGGGGATTCATCGATGTCCCAAGATCATTATTGTCCGCACAAAAATAACTCAGTTTTTCTCAAATAAGGCCAAAACTTCGTCTTTCTGGCCCTCCGTTAATCTGGCTAACTGATCCCACCGATTAGTGTATGAATATTCCTGTTGGTTTTTTTTAGAAGTCTCAATTTGTCCAATTCACCGAATTCATGGAAGGAATGGATCTCTGATACCAGTTTTAGTTAGGTGAATGCGACCACCTGGCGTCATTTGACCTTTATTGGAGATTTTCCTATATTGGCTAAAAGGACCCAAATCTCCTCATGACCAGGGATTAAAATACCTGGGGCTACCCAAGGTTCTATCCTCGATTGTTGCCAAGGAGCTTTAATTTCTGAATATAACTGCTCTGGGATCTCCAAAGTCAATCCAGTCTCCACAATTTGCTGTATTCCTGGTTCAATTATGACATCTTCCTTAGAACGGATTGGGATCCCACAATTCTCGTTTACATATTTAGGTAATTTCTGCATTTTTCTTCCAACTAATTTGTAACCAATAGGTAGTATTCCATCCTTATAGACTAAATTGATGAAATTATTCCATCTACTGAGGGGTGCTTTCCCCTTGCGTTGATAGACCAGCGGCAACGTTTGCCCCAGAATCATTAAAGTGTCTTCTTCAAAGTCACATTTGACCCCATACCTCTGCATGAAGTCAGTGACAATGAGTATGTCATAGTTTTGGTTGGCTAGAACAATTGATGGCGCTGATATAATCAAGGGTCCAAACCATAGCGGTAGAGCGCTATAAGCCCCACAGGAAGTTGTAGAGTCAGGGCCTGCCATCCCATACTGCTTCTGATGCTCCAAATCCGGTTTGGCCTTTAGTTTCTTTACTGATTTGGTCAATACTATATTGATCAGCACTCCACTGTCGATTATTACTCTGACGGGGATTCAGTTCACCAAAATATCTGTATACATGCACTCAGAAAAATAAGATAAGTCATTGTTTACTGCATGTATAACAGATTTGTTGGCCGAATCCAGGGTATAAATTAACTGAGCTGATATATCAGAATATGTTTCTTGAATTGTACCAATTGGAATTGATACATTAACTCCGTCTAACTTGGTATTCAATAAGTCAATCTTGTCTTTGGCATTTTGGACCTTCTCTTACTATCTGTCAGGAATATGGACGAGCTACCTCCTGTATAATTTTGGGGGCAATCTCCTTTGATTTTAATCTCGTTATTGTGTTTACATCTTAGTACACAATCTGAGGAAAGGGATATAATTCAGGCTCATCCACAAATAGTTCCAACTTGTCCAAACCATCTAATTTATTGGTGGGAACTTGGTTACCTGCGGTTCTAAACTGTTTCACGTTTAGAACGCATGGTCTTTTCCCTGCCCATCGGAAGTTTCCTGTTTATCCTTATGCTGGAATATGTTAACCTGATCCTTTGGTTTGCGTTGTCCACAGATATTGGCAAAATGCCCAGGCTGTCCACACTTATTTCAAGTTAACTGAGGCTTGAATGGTCTAGCTCCTTCATTCTGTTTATCTTGATTCACACAATTGTTGAATTCTTTGGATTTGTCAAGGGAATCGTCCTGGTCCCTTATTATCGTTTGACTGGTTATTTGGCTTGTATGTCCAATTTGGTGATCAAACGTTGCTGATTAAACCCTTAGATGTTCTACCATTTGAGAAATGGTGTATTTACTGGTCAAAGTGGATGACATCATTTGGTGCAATTCTCAATGAGGGCGCAACACATTCTGCATCGCAATTCTACCATCAAAATTGGTCATCATGTTGGCCCCATTGAGGATCTGAGCTTCCTCATAGAAATAATTGGTGAAAGCACCCACTGTTTCACCCTTCTTAAATTGAATGCCCATGATTCTTGTTTCTGAGCTGCCATCTTATTTGGACTACTAAATCTGGTCATAATCACCTCATTTGCTTCCTTGTAACTCCTTTTCTACCCACAAAGGTAAGGAAAAACTATGTTTTGGCACAAAGTATTAAGAAAATTCATGACAGTGACAGCTTTTTGTCAGTCACTATAGCTGTACATCATCATTTCAAATAACCGGAAGAAGGCAGGAGCATTATCCTGATGGAAAGCGGGCAACTTTGGAGTACTCTTGAAATCTTCAAAAATAATTGGTCCAGCACTTCCAATCGGGATTTGAGCAGATTCTGGAGTTGCTTCAGGTGTTACTTCAGAAGTGCCACAATGGTCGGGAGCATTTCCCAAACAGATTGGATGGTGCTGTTAGTGATACTCTCTGCTTTAATAGATGCCAATTTCTCCTCAAATAAATTTTGCCTCATGGTACTCATCCTCTGAACAAGTACACTTAGAGTCTTCAAGCTCATCCAATCATCTCAGAATTTTATCTCCCCAAGACAAGCGTTTTTGGTCATTTTCCCAAAGTTTATGATTTTTATCAATTTCCTCATGTAAAGTCGCTTTCAGGGTTTTGACTTCTTTCTGCAGCTTGCCCTCTTAGGTTTGGACATGGAATAAATGCTCATATAATTCACGGTTCTCTTTTTTGTATTTGGACATTTCATCATCTAATTTTATGACTTTAAATTTCGACAAATCTAACTCAGATTGAGTTGCCGATTCTAGTACATTCTTGTTGATGATTTCTATTTCCATGTGAAGCTTATCAATTTCAGCTCTCATCTCTTCATTGAGTCATTCAAATTTTCTTTCCATATTGTCAACAGTGATCTTAATTTCCTGTTTACCTTTGACTAAATTGAGCATGACCGTGTGAGTTTCAGTGTTGGCTGCAACCATTGGCACAGCTGCCTCCTGAGCTCAATTCAATTTAGCGATATTTGATTCAGCTAATTGGCAGTGCTTATCCACATCATGTTTCCATCAGTAATTGAACCCAATTTGGTTGATGATCTCCTTGACTATCCCCTGAAGTTTTGTATTCAGCTCGACCACCTTATTCTTGATTTGGGTGTTTGATTGTTGGACACCCTGTGATGTGGAATCCAAACCAGTGCAAATCTGCTGAAAACTGACAGTTAATTGTCACATCAGAGCCTGTTGTTGTAAGCTGTTGTTATGGTATACTCAACAAGATCGGCGATCACTGCCTGCTGCCATACTTGGATGGCTCTCATGTTTTGGGTAGTTGGCTGTACATAGTTGATAATATAATTGCCAATATTACCAATGCTCCGTAAGTTCCTATTAAAGTTGAAGTGTTCATATTAAGGAAGTTTTTGAAATGTCTCTTCACTCTTCCTGATTGGTAGTGTTGTGGAATAATCCATATCTTCAGTCTAAAGTATCAGTCAGCAAAATTTGGAATCCTCTCACTAGGATATCACTGATACTGGGTATATTTTCTTAGATTCGCTCCAAAGGTGGTTTGTAAATCATTGCAGCGTTCTCATTTACTCCAATCATTTATAGATGGATGTATTGGGGATCTACCAGCATTCCAGCCTCTAATTGGATATTTCCCTGGTGGTCTGCTGATGATCCTGTTTCTTTGTTTCTTCAACTTTCCATATTAGTTAGATAATTTGGCATTCTTATTTTTTTATAAACTTGACTCAGCCCATGTAGTGAGCACCATGTGTAAAAACCGCGGGGTTTCTACTGGTGCACAGGTTCGCTTAACTACTGACTTTTGGGAATAAACACAAACTTGCTAATTGTATGAGGACAATTATGTTAGTCGAGTTCTGATAATTGGGTAGCTTTGGCCCTACTCTAGCAATATAAAAGTTCAATTGACTTCAGCCTCAATCTGGTAATATATAAGGATTTAAGTGACTTCAGCCTCACTCAGGCGTTGACACTTAGACAGGAAGACTTCCTCACAACTTCACTTTGAAGTAAACAATCAACAATTGAAAAAAACAAATTATTTACAGTACTAAGGTGTTTTTTATTATTAAAGTGAGGGAATACTTTTAGGGCAAAATGGTGAGGAACATGTGTTAGGGGTATTCGTGGTAACCATAATTATCTTGGCATGCCTAGCCAACTAAAAGGGATATCCACGATGGTCTTGGCATGCCTAGCCAATGAAAAGGGGATATTGGTTCAATTTCAGGAAATATTCCAGCTGATATTCACAAGGAATAGCGTAATTGAATCACTATTCATATCAGCCCACATGTCAGTTACCAAACCCAATGATTTCCCATGAGTAATTACCCATTTTGAGTCAATTTACTCATCTCCAAATTGTTGGCAGCAATCCCTGACGAAATTGGAATTATAATTCTCATTATATTCAATCTTCTGTGAATTACAATTACCCATTTAATTGGTGATTATCGCTGAAGAGACAGAATAATCAATCAACATCTCAAAGCTTAACCAATAAGCTAAATTAAATAAATGAACCAATTATCTTAAATTAATTAAGGCTTAGATAATTCACAAGCTGGATAATGTGGTCATATAAATTCCCACAAATGGGTTCCAGATGGCACTCTCCATATGAAAGTAATTAAGGAGCACCATGATGGCATCACTGTAGTACATCCTGAGTAGACAAAGACATTGAAGCTTATCCGCCATACCTACAAAAGGAAGGGGTTGGATGCACAGGTTTCAAGATATTGTAAGGAGTTATTGGTTTACAATAGGATGAAGCCAAATCTCCAAACTCTTGTTGTGTTATAAGTACCAGTGCAAAGAGCAGAAGGCCCTGGAGCTCCACTATCAGTTTATTCTATTGTGGAGTTACCTTCTTGTGAGGACTATGGTGCTATTATGTTATTGCTTCTCAGTTTACAAAGTTTGTCAATTTCAATTCTTGTAACATTACAGTAACAGAGGCAGAGATGGCTAGGCTATTTTTTTGCATGTGCTTTCCCTCCATGGGGTGCCCAAGGAGATTATTAGTGAGCGTGGACCTTAGTTCAAAACCATGTTTTGGGAGGAGTTGCGCAAAACTCTTCATATTTGTCCATGCTGCTCCACTACCTACCACCCCCCAACCAGATGGGCAAATGGAGCGAGTGAACCAGTGCCTGAAGAAGTACTTGCGGTGTTACACCGGAGCCAACCATTTTTATTGGGCTTCCCATCTTCAGTTTTGCTCAAATCAGTTATAACGACGTCCTGCATGCTTTCATTGGGTGCTCTCCCTTCTTCACCAACTATGGTTTTAACCCTTTATTAGTATGGAACTAAGCGGTGGGTCCAAGGTGAAAGCTGTGGTTGACTTTGCCAAGTCCATCAAGAAAGTACACCAAGGGTTCAACATTAACCTTGAGGCTGTTATGAAGGCATATAAGTAGAACGCAGATGGGAAGAGGAGGGTGGGGCCGTACTATAAGGAAGGAGATCTCATTCTCTGGATGCTAGAAATATATTAACAAAGCAGCCATGCAGAAAACTGAGCCCAAAGAAGATAGGATCTTACCCTATTTTCAGAAAGGTAGGTCACGCCTCATACCAGTGATCTCCCCTCATTGTTTCATATTTTATGGTGTTCTATGAGAGCAAGTTGCCATTGTTTGAGGGTCCCCCACCTGAGACTCCAGAGGCATACCTTGTGGAAGGAACCCCAGAGTGGGAAGCAGAGGAGGTGGTGGCCTCACATCATATGAAAAGTAGAATGGAGTACTTAGTGTCATGGAAAGGGTTTAATGCAATAGAGAAGAGCTAGGTCCCAGCACGTGACTGCGTTCCTTAAAAGACCTCATTAACGCGTTTAACATGCGTTTTTCCAATGTAGCAGGGCCCAAAGACAATTCAACTGTCACCATCATGAAGCTGGCCGCTTCCCAAAAGAACTTCTCCATGGCTGAAGCATTTGGATGGGAATTGACCCCAAGATAACAGGAGGAAAATGTCTTGGTTTAACTCACATAATTGAGGGGACAGATTGTAAGGACAAGGCTGAGCATGAATTTGAAAGAAGACAATTTAGAAAACCTGCCTGACCTGAAGCATACCTTGGACCAATGCTGAGTAAAGGCAAGTTATGCTCAAGTTGGTCCTGGGGGTGTGTATGATGGTTGGAAGAGTGTATATCTGTGGCGTTAAAATGAACCGCTATCTAGACAATTATGATGAGACTTGGCAATAATTGGAAAACGAATTTTGAGACCGGTTTGGTCTATAATATTACTAGATCTTGGAAGATCCAGCTTTATTCAATCACTCGAGTTTGGGTTTATTTAAGCTATAGTATGACAGCTTATGGCAAGCTGCATTTCTTGGTTCATTTTGGTGCAGTTCCTCAACCAATGTTTAATTATTCTTCCTAAGTGTTTATTAATGTTTTCTGTGAACATCCTTCTTTGTTGGTCAACTTGTTAAAAAAGGTCCCCATTCTTTTTATTTATGTGCATTTGTTTTGTACTCTTTGCTGACTTCCAGAAGGTCACAGATAACGAAATTTGTTCAACCTCTTCCCTGAAGCCTTTGGGCACAGTCCACCTTTGCGATTCCCTGTTTCCCCTCTTGCTAGTGGGGTGTTCCCAGGTTGTGGGGTGTGGTCTTCCCCACCACCCTCTTAAAAACCTGAGCATTATAGACACGCTCTTGACAGTAATGCCATGATACCTTTCAGAAGGTGTTTTATGATATGCTCAAAGACCTCAAAATCTATTATTGTTTTATTTATTTAATGTTGTTATTATATTCTCCCACACCTTCAATGAACATTTACAGCACTTACTAGAAGACTTAAATGGGATGAGGGTAGCCTCCATAAAGCTGAAACCAGCTAAATGCAATTTTCCAGAGAGAGATGGAAATTCTGGGCCATAAAGTTACGCAAAAAGGCTTTATCTTCAAACTGACAAACTCATTTCAATCCAGAAGATGTCCAACTAAATAGTATACATGACGTTAAGGTAATTTAGGAATGGCAGTTACTATCAATAATTTATTCCTCATTTTGCTGAGCTAGCCAAGACCTTAGTATATTTGCTCCATAAAGAAGTTTCATTTTATCAGGAAATATCTCAATGACAAGCCTATAACTCCTTGAGGGATGCTTTAATGACTGCTCCCATTTTAATTCATCATGAGTGTGATAAACCCTTATTCTTGTTTATGGATGATAGTGATGTCACGGTCAAAGCTATACTGGCTCAACTCAACTATACTCAAGTTGACCACCCTATTGCTTACTTCAGTAAAGCTCTGATTAAGGCTAAAAGGAATTACAGCTAACCATAACAAAAGTGCTTAGATGTGCTGTTGGCTTTTAAATATTTTTGACCTTATCTATATATAGAAACACTTCACAATTATAATCAATCATGCATCAATGAAATGGTTGCAGCAGATGAAAAATCTTGATAAAAGACTTTCAAGATTATTCATTAGGTTTCAAATCCTCAGTTTTTATTATGTACTGAGTTAGGGCTATCCATCAAACTGCTAATGGGTTATTCCACTTGCGCTAATACCCTTATATCCATCATAAGAAGCTTAAATTTACAAATGATAGAAAGACCTGATACATGGGATCAAGATTCTCCAGAAATCTAAAAGCGTCTAATACAATGATGGACAAGACCCAAATCAAAGATAGGTTGTTCTATAAACAAGTAGGGATGCCTTGGTTACCATATACTGCCCTTTGTTAGAGCCTCAACCATTATGTAGATGCATGCCACTATGGGCCATGGCGCTCTAAAGAAAAATACCAGTGACTTAAAGAATAATGTTACTGGGAAGGCATGATCTTTTCTATTCAAGATGTCCTTGAATCCTGTTTCATGTGTGCTAACAAAGGCCATTATAACCTGATTAACAACATCTAGTAGTTGTTATGACCTCATTATTTGCCAACGTCAAGATTGATATCATCAGCCCTCTGCATATCTCCATGTACAGAAAATGCTATATTATCCTAGCTGCCAATCATTTCACAAAGTGAGACAAGGCTATATCAATTGCCTCCGCCGTAGCTAAGGATACTGCCTATTTTTTACTTAACCAGATCTCTAACTGTTGTGGCAGCCCAAAAGTCCTCCTATCCAATAATGGTGCGAATTTTATTTCCCAAGTTGTGACTAAACTTAATCATTAATTGGGATTTACCAATCTTTCACAGCCCTCTATCATCCTTCCACAAATAGACCAATATGCGAGCTATTGGTACTCTCATTCCTATTATCCACAAAAATACTCAAACTGAACTCACTCAACAGAACAGATATCTCCCGGGGATTTAATGGCTTATTTGTAACTATCACCAAATTATTAGGGTTTCCCCATTTAGCCCTCTTCAAAAGGGAACTCGTGCTACCATCTAATGTCCAACCCATTTTGAATACATTTACACCCAATACAGCTGATCTAGCCATGAAGATACTGGCAGAGGATATACTCAGATTGCAGGCTTTGTTATTCAAATCCATAGAAACTTACTAGAAAGGAAGCCAGTCAAGCTAATGCCCAGAAAACCCATATGCCTGAATACCATTTGGGGGACTTGGTATTATTTTACCTTCACTGACCTGGTGGGAGAGTTCATGAGCCTGATGTATTATGGTTTGCCCCAATTGAGTGATATATTAACACAGGCCTGAATATTCCATTGCCTCAGCCAAGGCTGTGACTGCCATTAATTGAGTCCATGGGAGATTTATATAAAGCTACGTACACTTAGCAAAATGTTGATGGTGTATTTCCATGAAAGATCAAGTTCAAGTCAGTTATTACATAAATTGACCTTTGAAAGAGGCTGATTTCAAACATTGGAAACTACTGCCTGCCAAATCTTTTAATCCATTCCTTTTCTCTAAAGATACAAAGGATATAATCAGATCTGAAACTTCATCATTAAGTACAAAAGGATTACTGTTAATTTTAAATTAAGCACAATGCTCCCACAAGGATAAAGTTGATCTTGCCATTCAAGAATATCAATACCCTCATCAAGATCATGTCTTTACTCATCATATAAACAACTATTTATTTAAGTAATTAATTATGATTTAGCCAATCTTGCTATTTTAGCTACTAAAACTAGAGTGCATTTTCCTTAGTGTTGCATTATTCCACTAGGACGCTTACCGGAGCTAATTTGACTAATAATGATTTAGCCTTTTGTCAAGATTACTACTCTAAATCAGAGATTTGAATGTGTTGGATGGCGGGAATCAAACCTAATCTGACTAATTAGCCAAAACTATTGTTGGGATAATCCCCAACTAAACTCAAGGCCTTTCAATATTGGGGATCAACCCTGACTGACTTGATCAAATGGTACTCACCTGAAACCCCCTGGTATTGGGGTTCAAACCCAGTCTATGCGGTAATTGAATCTCATTTGACAGAAATTAACAACTTTCTGCAGAATCCTCAATTGGTAAATGAGTTTAGATCTTAGCTCAGAATGCTTGGAGATTTACCAAGAGAAAAAACTCCCTGATCTCCCATATAATCATGTTTAAGCAAATAAATATTACTCTCTCTTTTTGCCAATAAAGTATTTTAACTACATCTACTTATTTAGAGACAAAAATATAGTTAGGAATTACCACTAAAAGATTTTATCTTGAGTGAAGAATTTCTAGATAAGTAAAGAAAATCTTATAATTCAGCACCCAGGAACTTTGGTTTTTGGGGCTATAAAATTAAAGGAAAGTGGTCAAACCCCTTAGTCCCCACACTTTTAATGAAACTGTCCAACAAATTATATAAATAGTAAAACTATACATCAACATGTTCAGATATCATAAGTTAATTCTCAACTAAAATAATTATTTCTTTAAATTTTTTGTCTATAATCAAATTTAAATATAAAACAAATTTTTTAATAGCATCTCAAAATTAAATGGCTTGGAAGTGTTTTAACAGACAGTTTCACGCATTGTATTTCCCTAAACCAGGACCTAAGGGAATACTTCACACCAATGGTTGCATTCCAAAATTTTATCAAAGGAATATTGGAAAAGTTGATTATTTAAAAAGGGTATTATTTATTTTTGTTAAGTTCTAATAAATAGTTGATTTTATGATTTATTAAGCCCCTACGCCTAAACTATTAGTTTTATATAGATTTTTGGTTTTTTTTGTTGGGATAGTGATCCATTACACCTAGTTTGATATATATCTAACAAGTTGTCCCATAATATAAACTTACTAATATGTTTGTATAGGCAATGTTGGGCCTATGCAACACCATCCCCAAACAAGCCCCCACCCTGGCCAACATGATGAGGCCCCACCACAACAATAACCAGCTGGTCTCAATGACCCAGATTGACCTGATGCTCGCCCCAATAGACTTCCGGCACCAAGTATCAAACTTTACAACAACAATTATCCCTTTCTCTGACTATCGAATGGTCTCAATAGTGCTTTTGTCCTCAGAAAAATATGAAAAACCTCCAACCTGGCACAGAGTTCACCCAAGCACCATCCACCTTCCAGAGCTTAAACTTTGGATTAAGATGGTGCTAACAACACAGTAAGAAAGACAAACACCTGATGGGAATCCTATCGCTGAGTGGGAAATATTCAAGGCTCATGCAACCAAGAAAGCCTGCCACCTAAACTCCAGAAAAACAGCCGCAATGTCCGCGACAATCAACAAGGCTATCAGATAGCTTCAACTCTTAGAAAACAACACATCTTGTGAGGGATACACCCCCAATGGGGCCGCCTGTGGTTTCAGCTATTGACATAGGTAAACTCCCTCTTTAGGAAACACCAGCATTATACCAAAGTATGCTTTAAATCAAAATACATTTTATCTGGAGAAACTCACATGGCCCAAATTTTTCCGCCATTTTAAACCAATTTCAACATTGGTGACCTGCACACAGGTCCGCCGAGCAGATGACACAATGGCATCTACACCATCGGAAATATCAGCTGAATTACACCAATTTTACACTGACCTGTACATGGCGGATTTCGTATCACCTAACAAATTTAAAAAATTTCTATCTTCCGCTAATATTGACACTATAGCTGGCCAACCAGACCTTGCAGCACCCATAATTAAAGATGAACTATGGGAGATAATAAGATCAACCCCACGCAACAAGTGCCCTGAACCTGATGGCCTCCCATATGAAATTTTCAAAAAATATTTTAAACATATCGCACCAATACTACTAACAACTATGAATAAGTGCCTGAAAGACACATCCCTTCTAACTGGTGGCCAAGATGCATATGTGGTCACACTTTTTAAAAAAGGAGACCAGGCAGATCTAAACAACTGGCGCCCAATTGCTCTCACCAATACTGACACTAAAATACTAACTAAGATTTAACCAAACGTCTGGGTTACATTGCTCAAACAATCCTCTCCCCCCATCAATTTAGATTCATCCAAAATCGCAAAAAATTTGGGATAATATCCACACATTTGCCAACATCTGTCAAGCTAACCCCACAGGCGCCCTTGCTTTCCTGAACCAAAAGACAGCATAAGACCAAGTACACTGGGTATACCTAGAACAATGTCTGAAGGCTTTCAATCTACCACCCTGATTTATAAACTGGGCGCTCCTCCTAACGCGCTCAGCCAGGTTTGCAATCAGAGGCCCAGGTTTCCTAACCAACACCATCACCCCCAAAGGGGCCTTAAAAAAAGTGACCCGCTTAGCCCCCTACTATAAAATTTTACCCTTGACCCCCTCCTCCGCATTGCAAACTCAAAGCTCACCAGAATCATGTTGGAGGGACAACCAACAACCAAAATGCTAGCTTTTGCTGATGACTGCGTTGTTGGAGTCTCAAGCAATAGGGATGCCAGGGCGATTGAAAGCATTATTCACCAATATGATTTAGTGAGTAACGCCATGCTGAACAAACAGAAAACAGAGGTAATTATAATGGGCAAATTTCAGTTCAAACTGGGCCCCACCCCCCACCACCACACAAACCAACCAACCACACATCCAACCACACAACAACGATCCAAGCCAGTAAAACCATTGTGCTTACCCTTTGCACACCACCCTGCCACCAACCCAGTCTGTCATCTGAGCATATGGCTCAAAGCCGGTGGATATGCACTTGACACCATAGAAACCAACATTTTGGACAACATCACAAAAAGAATGACATGTATGCGGAGGAGTAAAGCCAGCCTAACCAGAAGAGTTGTGTTAGCCAACTCCTGATCCTATCAAAGTTATTGTTTGCTGCCCACATGATCCCCTTCTCCGCCAATTTTACCAACGAAGTCTACAAGCTCCTGTAGAACTGGCTATGGTCTGGATACCGTGCACCTGTCAGGCTGGAGACCATGTACAGCCCACGGAAGAGAGGCAGGATGGGGCTGCTCAACTTCACAGAAAGAGCAACGCAAATTCTAGGCTCATGGATAGCCTCCACGACGTCACCCAACCCACCATCCCCCCACTGGGCCAAGGCAGCTCAAACCAATTTTGCAAAGGCACTAAATCTGAGGTCCCCCTCCAACCTGGCGACCCTGATGAAGTACCTTGTAACGCACCCAAACGCCACTGGACCGCACAACACCAATTGGTATTTCAAACGCATCCTATACAACCCAAGACAAGGGTATTGGAGCTTCTCCTATGCACAGCAACCTGAAGACATTCACCCTCAAACTGGATATGTGCAACTACACAGAGGACAAACGGTGTCTAATGTACCTGCCCCATTATCACCCTTCCCTCTGTCCAGGATTGACTACCTAGACCACCAAGACGTTCCATATGACTTGCACACCCAAAAAGAGGTGTGGAACCTCGTCACCTGCCCCCTCATATCCCCACAAGTATGCTCCACAATGTGGCGATACATGCGCCGTACATATAGAACAGCTGACTGTACTTTCTCAATGTTCAAGACATGCGCCATCTGTGGTGGACCCAACACACTAACACACCGCCTGGAAGAGTGCCCGCCATCTGCGCATATCTGGGCCAACGTGATGCACTTGTTTCAACAATCACCTACAACCAAGTTCCGACTATCCCGCGATATCATGGCACTCAACATGGCCTCATTTATCCCCCAGACACTGAGGGCTCTAATTGTGTGCATTGCAATATGGTCCATTCACACAATTACCCTTGACTCCTTCAACGGGATCTTCCAAAATTTTAACCAAGCCATCATCAGGTTACACAGCCATTTGGCTGACCATTTTCAAGCCTGGCTGTTCAGCTCAATCCAACACAAATTGAAGAAACGAATGGGCACCTGGATTCCAATCTGGTTCCTTCGTTATGACATTGAAAACCTCAAAGTCTTCATAGGCGGTACACCCTACTAGCCCATTAGTTGCCATGCCACTCAAGGTCTAGTCACCCACCACCCGTGGCCCCCCAGCCACACCAAAGTGTGCCAAGTCGTATCTTTTGAGTTCCTTTGTTTTGCGCTCTCTTTTTTTTAGTACTAGATGATCCCAACCCAAGGGGGGGATTCATTGATGTTGTTTTGCGCTCTCTTCCTGTTTCTGTTTTCCGCTCTCCCTGCTCCTACATATCAGATGTGTCTGTCCCCTGGTTGGCCATCCTCATATTAATAAAATATGTTTGTATATCTATATTTTTTAAAATTCAAAATATGATCAAGTTTACCCATGACCGTCATCAAGGACAAAGGAACCCCTTAAATCTGTTGCTAACTGTGGTGGTATGTAAATAACTCAAGAAGACTCAAAAAGAGTTCAACTTGGTTACTTTTCTTCATCCAGGTGGACCAATAGTGAGTAGGCTGTGCAACATCTTTAATTCCAACCCGCTTTAAGAGAGATTATTTTTTAATTAATAAACTTACCTATTTTCCATTCAATTAAAAAAACATCATTCAGAGTGGGATTTGTTTTACTGAGGTAACATTGGGAATGTGGGAAGACCCATGCGTTACATTATCTTTATCTTAGAATCCCTTAAATTTCAGGGACATCCATTATTTTAAGCAAATCATTTCCACTGACTTTCACAATAGTTCCATCTGCATCTTCTGTGGAAGGGGGATGTTAAAGAATACTATTAAAACTGCTGGAGGTTGAGGCCTCTTGCATTCACCAGGAGATCTCTAGGAGGCAGGTGACACCATGTGTGAACTTTGGATTTCTGGATGGTACTAACCCTACATCCTATTATATAAAAGCCACTCATAATATGCGGGGACACAAGTTGCACTAAAAATTTGGAGTGGCCAAAGGGTCTCCTTTTAGTGATGAATAATGAAACAAAATGGTTTTTATTTTTATGGTTTCCCTAATGCCATGTTATAAGGGAATTCTATCTTAGCAATGGTTGCAAACAAATTCACCTTTTTGGAGGATATTAGAATAAGTTTATAAGTTCAATTATCGTTAATTTCTATTCTTAGACAGTCATTAATGTTAGAATCCAATACGGCTTCCATGCATAATTATTCTAATTTTTTAACTTTCTGTTTGCTTTGAACGTTGGGATGACAATTCCATTGGTTCCAGTTTAAATTTCTATTGCCGCGTTGCCCCATAAAAGCTTACCAATTTGTTTTAATATTTTTTTGCAAAATTTACAATATGATAAGTCAATTTATCAGCATCAGCAAGGATAAGGAACCCCTTGACGCTATTATTTATTTTGGTTGTTTTTAAGTAAATCCAGAATAGACACCAAATAAGAAGTCAGCTTGGATAATGTATTTAATCTAAGTGGGCCATCAGTGAGTTAGCCATAAAACGCCTATGATTTCAACCCCACAATTTTTGCAAGAGTTTTTTCATTAAATTAAAAACTGCTTATACTGACAATCAATTATAAAAACTCTCATTTGGAATGGGGTTAGTTTACAAATGAAATTCTAGTAACTTGGGAAACACCAGGTGTATGATGTGATAGGTAAGTTGGTAGGGCATACAACTATCAACATGAAGGTTGTGTGTTTGATTCCAGCCTTTGTACATCGATTAGGGTGCCTGCTGAAGGTTCCTACTTATGGTTATCAGGTTAAACAATTTGAAACCCTTACCCATTATGTATCCAGAAAACTTGAATCTTAATTCAGAGGTGGAATAAAAACTTAATTGGAGTTTGACATGTTCAAGTAAAAAATTGAACTTCTTTCTTAATTTTATAAATTTAGCAAATGTCTGTACCATGGTCATTCTGACTCAAATAAAAAAACTAAAAAATCTAGTTTTTAACAATTTCTGGCTTACTCTATATATAAATGACTATGAACCAAAATGGAGGCCATTTAACTTCTAATCTTTCGTTTAGTAGATCTTATATCTAACACTATAACTAATCATTAGAAACATATCATAATAATGGTTTAGGTCCTCATAATGCTAATAAATCAGAATTGTGATAACTTCAGGCATCTTATACCCAATATATTCTCATTATAAGTGTCTTTTGTTGGATTATTTTGTTGTAGTGGCAGAGACAAGTGTAGCTTAAGGTCCTTGGAAAATATAATTTTGGATACTTGGAGTAATATAACTCATTTTAGGATTCAGATGACCCTAGCAATGCAATATGACAGAAAGTACATAAACTTTTAATAGGTAAAGGGGTCCTTGTACATATTGAATTACACGTTCTCTGAGGCGCTGATATGAATTAATTTTAAAGATAAACTCGACTGAGTATAGGTTATAAAGTAATTTATCAAGTTAAATGTTCACACTACTTATCTGTGCATTGATAGTAATTTCCAAAGTAAAAAGTCATATAAAATTTGGTAATCAAAATTTAGGCAAAGTTTTTAGACTATACAAAGGAAGCTTTAATGCAAAGGAGAGTAATTATGTTCTAGGTGCTTATGAATTGATTTATGAAGTACATTATTATTAGCATAAGAAATTTTTTCGCTTGTCATAAAGTATTTTAGAATTTAAAATATGTAATTCATATTAGTATAAAAAATATAAGGTTTGATATAAGTTAGATATATCAATTTGGTAAATAAACAAAATGAGGCGGTTTTTATCACCTCAGGGCAATTATTAGCCCAAAAAGGAGGAAAATGAAATTTTTTATTATTCTCTAATGTAATCCACCACATCTCAATAAGTGGTTTCTCATTATATCATCAGAGTATTATATCACAATCATCTTGAATTTACATAAATTATTTAGATATGGTATATATGATTTTATAAGGAAAACCTCATCCTTAACTTTATGGTATAGATTAAAAGCCTGGATTCACAATGACAGTTTAATGTGTTAAAAGTTCTGTAAAAACCTGGAAAAAACATCTTGGATTAATTTAAAGTTCCTGACCGACTTATTTATAGCAAAAAAGGTTAGTCAATATTGCATAGATATTATAAAGCAACAAAGTAATACCTGAAAACCTTTCTTTCGATTGGATAATTGAATTGAAGCCAATTTTTTGAGTTTTTATTTAAATTTAAAGAAAAAACAGCCACTCAAATTATGCTCAACAATACAATGTTGGTAAAATTGATGCCCGTTGCCCCAATATGGGGTGGTGGAGCGCCGCCTTCTGGCGTTCTTCAGCCGCCTCCAAAGTGCGCCTAGGCTAGCTCCATTAGCCCACCCAATGCTACTGAGCATTATGTCCTTCCTCAGGGTTTAGCCCATCATCTCGCTTGCTCCCAGGCTGTGCTCCAGAGCCCATTGGTGCTCCCTCAGAGCAACCTGCATTTTGGCCTCCAGGTTGAGTATGGAACCTTTTCCCATACACAAGCACAGCCATCATCAAGATGGCCCAGTGGTGTTTAAACCCACTGGTTTTATCACTTTTAACCCTTTTAAGGGCTATTTTGACCTAGGCTTTGGGTCTGAAGCCCAGGAATCGGCAGCAGTGTACTGCAGTAAATTGGTAAAAATATGCCATTCCCACCATTGCATGCAGCTACCAACTGGTGCCACTCTGGTGGTTAAGTTTGCCAGGTTGCCCTCCCATCTCTCCCTGAAGCGCCCACCACTAAAATCATGAAGGGTTTAACCGTTTATGATGCTGACCCCATGCTGCAATTTGTGTCCCTAACTGTGTAGATTATTTAGCTGGGCCTCACGACTTTTTGATGATCTGCCCATTCCACTTACACCCACCTTGCAATTCCCCCAAACTGCAATCAGGTCCACCCCTGATCATCCTTTTTTGGTGCACGTTGAATACAGCTGCGTCATCTGCCCCTTATGCTTTGAACTTGATCATTTGAAGCAAAAGTGCCAAGGATTTTCTGCTTTAGCTGATCCCTCTTCCAGTGTTATACCAGCTGCTGATGCACCCAAATTTTTTGAGTGAGGTTTGTTCCTCCCACCCACGACCTCATTGAAACCTGGCGCTGCTCCCAAAAGGCAGCCAACCAAAAATGTTAAAATTTTTAGAAAATTTACTAAAATTAACCGGGTTATGGACTCTTGAGTTAATGGCTGAAACGTTTTTGACTGAGCTGCCATGGTTGACTGTTCACAGCCAATAAGATTCCACCATTGCGCCAACTCCAGTGGCTGTCCCAGCACTAGCTGAGTTAATTATAAATGAGTGTCTCAAATGGCTTAATGATAGTGGCTGACCATTTAACTTGAAGCCAGATTTTGCTTTAGAGAAATTTTTTGTTGAATCTCATAATTTGTGCCCCACCAATTTTGTGCTAAAAATGATTGTCCCAATTATTAAATTAATAAAATAGTCTTTTAAGCAGCTGCTTCCCTGCCAACACTCTCCTCCATCAACATCTACATGGGGTGAATAACCCCTTGTTGGGGGTATTCCTATCCCCAATTTCCCTCATAATTTGACAAAGATGCAAAATACGAAATTTGAGAACTTACATTTGGTGCAAGACATGCATGAACACGGCAAAAACTTCATTGTTTCTAGAATATCTTCAAACCTGACAGCGCATCAAGTTGTTCACTTGTGTCATGCTTTAATCGCTTTTTCTGAGCATTGACTTGCTCAATACGTTGAGGCGATGGATACTTCTGGCCTAATTTAATGATGAAAATCCCAACCTATACCTCCTCATGCTCCAAGATGCTAAAGCCTACCCCTATTTTGTCTGCAATGGTCTGCCAATTAAAGTGAGCACCAGATAAATTTTTTTTCTAAAGCTTCTTTTCCTTCTGATATGGCTTCCTAGGCTGCTAGCTGAGGTGCCATGATGTGAGTTTTTTTATTAATAATTATCCCTTTGTTTAGCTCCTTTGTAAATAAAGATGCATGGAGGGCTCCCTTTATCGGGTTGGGCACTACTAATGCTAAAAAAACAAAGTGATACCTAAGAAGTTAGATAAACGCGTTTTACATTAATAACTTTTCTAGTTTGAAATTAAATGTACACCACTACCCTTATAGCAATTTAAAGGTGGTTGTAAAGAATTTCTTATTTGGAAAGGCCACAAGATAAGTGATAGTGGGGGTACAGTGGTGGAGGGGTGCAATCAATTGCTAGTGATTTAGGTGCCATTTTATTGAGCGCAATAACTTGTCACTGTAAAATTGGTCTTTGGTTGTGAAAAATTTAAAATGATGGTGGTTTTTATGATTACTTCACAATATGGATTTTGTATTTGGATTGCACTTAAATGACACAATTATGTTCTAGATAGAAGACAATTTATGTTTTAATATTGAACTTTAAACATGTTCCACATTAGAATCTTTTGGCTGTTATTTTACTGTAACAATGATGGAAAATTTAGCGCACATGTGAGCTTTCATCCTACAATCTAAAAAACATTTAGCAGTAATACGTTAAGCTTACCTGGGACTGACTGATCAGAGTTTCATAGCCCAGCACAGAGAACTCTACATGCATCTCTACAAAATAATGGTTACACAAGATCTAAGCATAAGTGATTATGAAACTTACAAAACTTTACATAGAGACATTTTTTAGAAAATTCACTTTATAGCTGTTGTAACTTTTATAGGCACTCAGCTCCACTTGGGAAAATGCTAATAAAATCCTCCAGACAAAAGCTGATTATCACTAAGCCAAACCATCATGCTCACTAAAGATAACATAACCCCATAAGCGATTGATACCCCTCCACCATTGTATCTCCACCGCTGCTTTCCCAGAGGCCTCTTTAAATAGGGTAGGTCTTTATTTCAGACTTTATATAAGGTTGCCAATTAATATATTTGAATATAATTAATACAAAAGCAATCTATATTAGCTATAATGAATGCTCTAATTGTAGCTACATGCAAAAATCTTTTTACCTTTATGAAAATTGCATCACAAGGATCCGGAGCAAATATGAAAATTAGTTTAGTTGTTTTTTAATGCCTTAATTTTATCTAGTACTTGATGTCTTTCTGTAGTGTTGATAACATAATCTCATGAGTATCTACTATATGCATATAGGAACTTTTATTATTGTAATTTACAAAGTTTAAATTATATGTGTTTCGCGCCCCCTCAGTCTCAATAACATAGTAAGATAATGCCATGATTTACTAAACAATAGAAGGGATACAACGAAACTAAAAAGGGAGCCAAGGCATAAGATAAGTTAACAAAATTTCCCACATTCATGAATTAGAGTTTCCCTTTGACTAGTGTGGGTTACGGCCAAGGTTGCTAAAGTTGGGCGCAAAGTTTAATCTAATCATATACAGTAAGCCAAACACTTCCTCCATGATTTCTACTTATATAGGAATTGACAATGTGACTATTAAGTTATTATCTATATGAATTTACCCATCAAGATGATATGCTAATGATAATGAGTTAAGAATTGCTGCAAATTGCAACTTAAATTTAAACTTATACTAATACTGCAAGTCCCATAATGACAATATCTATCTCTGTATAATTTCATTTAATAATAAACATTAATTGGTTTCACCGCTGCAGGACTTTAGCACCAAAAACAAATTTGAGCCTCATTCCTCAATAACTATTAGCTTTTGGAGTCAGATCAGGTTTCATACCCAAAAAACTTATTTAATACCATCATTACAGATCAACTCCCTCGTTGATCTTCTTTTACCTGGTAAAAGTATAGTTTAAAAGCTTTTAATCATTAAGTCTTTTCAAGATCATATGTTCTGCTAAACTGCTGGCTCCATAAAGAGGTTACCAGCTCTAGCCTATACTCAACTTTATGAGATTACCACAGAGCAACTGGGATCTAACCCCCAAAACTTTTCACGCTCTATTAATGTAGGTATTCACGCCCAAAAAACTTGGTATGCAACTTACCAGGTTATCTTCGTTATTTGAGGAGCTACAGAGGTTCTCTTGTCAAATAATGGCACTCTTAGAACATTAAATATTCTCTATATAATTATATTTTTTAAAAAATTTACTTACTAACTGTCTGGACTTTTTTGTTTTGTGCTTGTTGTTCTCTTGAGAAATCTTGTAAATTTTAGTTTCCCTCTATTACAAGTACTTTGAAGATAACATAAAACATGTTCTACGGTATGATTGGCAGAGTATAAAAAATTTGAAGCTCTCATGACATGTTATTCTTTAACTATTATATATTTGCTTATAAGAAAGTGTAATTATAAATGTTTATCCTGGGTGAAAGTGCTGCCAATAATTATTAAAAAAAGGCTCATTTGCTTTTAAATGTAAGCTCATGCATTAGCTATATTTATTAAGTGAACGTAAAATATTGGATATTCAACTCCAATTTATCATTACATCAAAGAAAAGAAGTGGATTTATAGATGTGAAAGTTATTTGTAGATTTGTTAGAACAAATTAGTAATTGAAGCATCTAAAAGTGACTAAGAAATATGGTGGTAACATAATGACGCAGCAAGCTCAGTGGTGTTCATAAAGATATAAGAGAAAAATGGGAATCAAAGGTGAGATTAGGTTAGTAATGCTTTAAAACAAAAAAACAGAACAACTTAAGGTGATGAAAATGATTTACATAGCTACAAGAGAAGCATCTAGAGTTTTTCTTTACATATAAATAAGTAAGGGGAGGATACCCCAGTGGTAGAATAGGGACCTCTACCACTGCCTCCCTGAGTTTGATTCCGTTGAAGGAACTTTGGGTAGGGGATGACTATGACTGTGTTGGCGTTTCACGCCAATGCCCAAAAATGAGATAGCAATTAGCAAAGGCGGTACATGGAGATCCTAGCCTATCATATGCCGTGCATGGAAGTTTTCAGGATTTTATCCTCCTTTCCCATTCATTTGATTTCCCCTCAATTGGTGCAGTATTGTCCCCAGGTCAGCCCACCTTGAATAAAATTTTAAAATTTAGAATTTAAATTTTACATATAAATAAGTAGTATTATAGAGGATTTTTTCATAGAGCTTTGTTTATAGAAGACCTATATTTTTATATTTAATAAAATATGCAATTTATGAGAAGTAAAATGTAGTAAGATTTATTTATTTTTCCCTCAGTCTTATTATTATATTTAAAAGAAATCTGTATTTAGTATCTAATGATCCTAAAACTTTACCTCTTGTTTTTATGTAATATGCAATATTAGCGAGCAAGATTCACTAGATGTTTTATATGATAAGTCATAACTTCAAATCAACAATAAATGTTAGAATCCTACCTTTAGACATACCTTTCTACTAGATCATATGCACGTTCATACTATGCAAGCTGATGAAAGTCAAAAAGCTGTATGATTAAAAGATTCTACTTTTAACATGAAAAAAATAAAATTAGGTTTTAGATTCTACAATTTAAATTTGCTTGAAAATCTTCTGAAGGTAAAATAAAAACCAAGAAAAAACTCAAGTTTAATTATATATATCTTATATGATTACCTGGTAAGCTAGCCAAGGGACAGACATTACTGAAGATCAAAAGAGAAAATTAAACTAGTTTAAATTAAAATGGCTGAAATTAGATGAGCAGTAAAATCAATTGACTCAAATCTAAAACTAAAATAATTCTCAAGTCAGAAGTGGTAAACTGCTACCTGACCATGGTAAAGGGTGGAGGGGTTTCAGGAGGCTCTACTTTCTCTTCTGGGGTGGACTAATTTGGCACAAAGCTGAGATTATGGCGTGGGCACATTGTGCAAATTGAGGGTCTAGGTAGCAGAGTGGGGCTCATACCTCAATCTTTACTTTGAGGATAATGATAATATTTAGATAGGGTCTTCTCAGCCTCAATGAGGACTTTTGAGAGGGTAATAAAAGTGGTATATTGTTGCAGATGATGCAGGTCTTTGGGCCAAATTTTGAAACTTCTGAGAAAATTGGGATTTCTTAAAGCAACCTGCTGAAAGAGGATGTGTTTTTTTATGGAATTGGGTGCATGGTGGAGAGAGCAGGAGGGGAAAGGACCTCAGAAAAGACTGTGACTGTTTCTAAAATGACTTTTAGAGGAAGATATTTAATGGAACAACTGAATCATTGTATATCTTGTGATCATTTGGAATGAGTCATCATAAGGGCGGTGCACATAACGTCAAGATGGGGATCAGGGTGCATATCTAAAATTAAGGTACATTTTCTGAGCTGAGCCTTGATTAAGTTGGTAACAGTATTACCTGATTAATAAACTTCTTTTAATAATCCTATGGAGATTGTTTAGATATTTTTATTTTTGGCATATGGATGGTCTGGGGCAGTGTCTGGGTGGAGGTTATGAAATTTACTGAGGTCCAATCCAGAATCATGTTAGCTGGTTCAGGAAAGGAGTCTTAGTGAGAAGGCTCCTGATTGGTTGAACAGAGCAGGTGCAACTTCCACCTTGTGGGTGGGAGAGGAGGGAAGATTGTTCTTTTCCAAAGAAAGTAGATAGGGCAGCGATGGAGTCATCATGAGAGGAGTCAGGTGTGAGGGGCAGCAGCCTAGCAATGGAGGGGAAACGCTGTTTCAAATCATCCAAAGTGAAACAGGTGGTTCAGATGGTGCATCCTCCGTTTACTTGGGCTTAAAAAGGATGGTCAGGGACAGAAAGGACAATGGCACGAGGAGAAATTGAGAGGGCAATTTTTATAGAAACAGGGCGGATTTTATAAAGCAGAGGGCCCATGAGGTGGGTGTTTACATGAGGGAACTACAGAATTTAATATGGGGTCAGAACCATATGCTGACAATCTGAAGATCTGCTCTTTTTGAAAAATCCTAAGGTAAGATGGGTGTAGAGGCCTGTAAACTGAAATACAAAAGTATTATCAGTGGGCAACAAGTACAAATGTTTGAGAGGGAGGATCCCTGAAAAACCAGGGATATGAGAGCTTCAAATATGGCATCAGCTTCACTTGTGAAGCCAAAATCAAAATACAGCTTGAGGGGCAGTAGATAATGAAGCTGGTAGGCTATAAACATCTGGGCGTAAATCAATAATGGTTTTAGTAATACTTATAAGCAACTTGCTATATCTAAACCAAAGACGAAATTAAAGATTGTTCTAAGGTAGCACAAGGGGGCTGCAAGGCATCGCCTGAGTTTGTGTGAGTTGGAGAGCTAAGCCTTTAGGCGGTACAAAGTGACCAAAAGAGTTGCAAGGTCTAGCAGAAGCCTTGGCATGTTATGTAAATGGCTAAAAATACTAGAAGGTGGCTCATCACTGCCCCACTAGGAGAAAGTGGGCATGAGCTTGTCAACAAACGGTTAATTGAAGAAGGACAACAACGAGTGGAATTGATTCATTAACTTTAAACTAAGAATTGATTATAAATGGGCAAAATCAAGAGAAATTATTTTTACATGTTTACTGTAATTATTACTATTATAAAAATCTAAAAAAGTTTTAATCTTTTGTACATCTGACTTTTTAAGATGTGAAATATAAATTCATTATCATGATCTATACAAGTAAAATCTATAGAACTCTCCTATGAGCATAAAAAATATACTAGCTATTAAGAGCACCCAAGGACTGATTACTTTTGGTTCTATCATGAGATTAGATGTACTATTATTCAATTAATTTATAAAAATCTATACATGCTATATTAAGATATAATTTGTTCTTAGGTTCCTTCATCTGCAATATAAAAGTAAATAGAAAATTATATCTAGTAATTCATTAAATTTAACTTAAATCATTTTTTGCTAAATTTATTGTTTACAAAAAAATTTCATACACTTTAAATCCAATGTTAAAAAAGTATGCTACTAAGTATTAAAATGGAGATTCATCCTGTTCATAGAAATTTAAAGTTAAATTATAAATAAAATGATCAACAATATTTGTAGGGTACTATTTCATAAAGCTTTTTTATGTATAATGAAAGACTAGCCTAACACATCGATGAATCCCCCTCAGGTTGGGACCATCTAGTACTAAAGAAAAGTCTAGCCTAACATATGAAATTCATTACCTTGATTCCCTGGAAGCCTATAGAATTGTTTTTGTTTTTAGTACTTAATTAAATTACTTACCCTAGCAAAGTAGATATAAAATTAAAAATCATAATATTGGTTTATACTTTTAGAAAATAATTACTTTATGAGTACCATGGGTAAATTAACTTCATATATATTTCATGACTAGGATAAATAACAACTTAAAAAGCTTTCTTTTTTAAAATCAAGAAATGATGGCATCACCATAACAAAAAAATGATAAGCAGATATACAAGTATGTATTAAATTTACTATTATAGAATTAGCAAAAATTTTAATATAGCTTTAAAACTAAGTTTTATGAGAAACATAGCCTAGACATATAGAGTTAAAGGGCCATAAGATAATTCACTATCGACAAACTAAAACACTTCGCAATATTGGCTCATCAGTTCTCTTGACTTTGAGTCAAAGTTAAAATATGATTTTGAAGCTGTAAAACTATCAAATAGAATAAAAAAAAGATAAGATGTATACTACTTTATTGATCTAGAAGGATTTTTTATTTATAGGGTGAGTGGGGAAACGATGCTTAGAAGATCTCTGTGGCTCCATATTATTAGGATCTTTTGTGTCCTTTCAGATTAAAAAGCATAGTTGACGCCTTCATTGTTCTTAAGCAATGTTGTCTAAATGACGCATTAAAGAGAGCCACACCAAATATAAATTGTGAAAGTTGAGGTATATTTTCAGAAGGCATCTCCATCAATTATATTGCAAGTGATACTTCTTGACCTAATTTTCATTAGTGCCTTTAGTGACAGTTTTTACTTGCAAGGGCTTTAGAGTGAACTTATTGGGGATTAAATTAGGAAAAATATATCTTGACTCAATTGTAATATCAAGCTCAACAACGCAATCTTCAAGATCCTGTCAGAGGGGAAAGTAGGGTCATAGGAACTAGCCATGAACTCAGTTGACCACCGTTCATTGGGAAACATCAGCAATATATTAGTTGGAAATCAACTAATGAATAACATGGTAGGGCTGACTGAAGAACACCAATCTTGCTCTGTTAACCTTCAGATCAATAGTGATAGAAAAGGAGTATGTCATTGTTGAATCTTAGTGATTTTGTATGTACCTGCTGAAGGGATTTTTGCACAGGGTTTCAGTCATTGAACAATTAGAATGGACAATATGATGATCGCCTGTTCCTTGATAAACTTGTAAACAATTAATTTATAATAAAATAGGAGCAATTTACCCCAAAAACTTCTTTTATTTTAATATAATAGATAGGCGTATCTTCCTCTAGTCCACTCTCTCTTTATTCCTATCTTTCTTCTTTTCTACGCCCACCAAAAAACCTCCTCCTCCAGTCCCCTTGTTTCACTGATATCCCAGCGACCTCAGTTGGTACTGACCCTTTTGCTTAGTTTATTTGTTTCTCCATATTCTCATTGGTTTCAGCTTGTTGTTCTTCAATTCTTTATTACCCTGATTTGAGGCAATCCAAATTATCATTTGTTAAATGTAAACATCACCCTATCGCCTTATTTTGAAGGCAATCTGATATGACCCGTTATAACCCATTATCGCCTCATCCAAAGGTGATCATAAATTATAGCTCTGAAACATCCTCAGTGGATTCTGTCTGTTAAACCTTTGGCGGAATTCCTCCAATGATTTTCTTGATCATAATGGTGGCTTGTCATTCAGTCATATAGATTTGCAACATTACCACCCCTTTGACTGGATGATAAGCTGTACATCTCTTTTTCCTTCAATGCCATTCAAACCATCCTGCGCCAACAGCAGCGATTCCATGAGTTCACTTTTTTTCTACCATCTGTGGCTTGGTGCGGAGTTACCCAACCCAGGTCACATCCCTCTTCCCTGGTTTCCTTTTCCCCCAGCTGATGAGGATGAGACTGACGTGGACTCAAAACTGTGCTAACCCAGGAAAAAATTTCCTGAATTTGTCAGCCATTTGGCTTCCTGGTGCACCCCCTTTGGGGACATAGTGGCCCAGCTATGCTGGTAAGGGGAGTGGACCCAAGGGCCTTCATATAACAAAGTGACCAGCTCCTGGCGAGCAGCTTTAGTTGCTTAGTGCTTCCATATCCTGCCAAACCCATCCCATGGCTCTGTCTGTTCAGAGGATGCTAGGCTTTGTGCAGTGGGTGATAGCCTGCTGGTCAGGGTCCTTTTCCCGTGCTCCTACAGATTTCTGGTCCCTGGGGGTAAACTTCCGCAACAGCTGGTTAGCTCGCCTTTGCTCTGGGGTCACCACAGCGTTCACCGCCCTCAGCGCTGACAATCCATCAAAGTATCTTCCCATCATGGCGCTCTTAGGTAGCTTAATTTTGCATCCCGCAACTGCTTTAGGTTCAGGAATAGAGCAGCAACGGACAGCCCTCAAGTGGTCCCAGCAAGCAGCATTCACCACAACTTCTCCTTTTCCAATAGCATATCCAAGCATGGAGGACTTCCTTGTAGATTGCTTTGCGCTGAGCGCAGCCTTTTCCCCTCAAGCTGGCATTCAACTGCTTACTCACCAGCCCTTATGACTCCAGCTCCCTCTGTTGGCTTACTCGTTGATTTCCCATGATCATCAATGCATGTGGTCGCAAGCTTTGCTCCTCATGGGGCAAGAACAGTTTCAACTTGATCAACCAACTGAGCTCTCACCACCTCGCCTGTTACCCTGGAATCCCAGTACATCCTCCTATTCTAATCCCTTCGCACCAGCCTCCCCTCTTTGGACTAGCACAGTGGCCCCAGAGTGGACGTCAGCCCCCTCACTCTCACCTCAGCAGCCTTTGCCTCCACCCCAACCCCAGATGAGCCCATAGAATCTATGGCACACTTGAAGCAGTTTAATAATAAAAAAAAGTCCCACTGATCAAAACAAAAGGAACACCGCAAGAATCCAAAAAAGACAGGAAGATGAAGACAGCAAAGTGAAAGACCTCAAGAAACAACCCCAATTAAAATCAATAAAACTCACATGTGGTATTTCTTCAAATAAGTTACTCATCAGCAGTTACACATATATATATTTTTTATTTTTTTCATTTATAGAGTAGCTATATTACTGCTTATAGCCTGAAGGAATTTTGCATGCACCTAATTTATAATCCAGCTGCTCGCTGGATCCTTGATATTATAAGCATCAACTCCCATTTTTTTGTTATCTCAAATGGCCCAAACCAAATATTTGTGAGCTTGTGCTTCCACTCAAACCCGTGCTGATTGTGGAATAGCACCATATCTTTATCTTTGAACTGTGATAGGCCACTTCGCCATACCTGGTCAGCAGCCTGGTTTTTTAATTTTCTTGGCTAATCTGAATAAGTACACTTCAGTTTGTAATTTGATCAGCATATTTGTAAGGGTGGTTAAATATTGTTTTGGATCCATTTCGCTGGTGTCCTCTACACAGTCATGTAGCAGTGCAGGCAGAGCGGGGTGCCATCCATAAAGAAATTGGAAGGGGCTTTTTCCCATGGCAGAATGGTAACTTATATTGTAGGCAAACACCACAGTAGAAAGAAGGGTACTCCAATCAGAGGGTCTATCTGTAAACAACTTCCACAGTATATTCACCAAAGTCCCATTAACCCATTCAATCATTCCGTTGGACTCAGGGTGATATGGGGTTGTTAGGACCCCGTGGATGGCCATCAATTTGTTGAGCTTGGGTAAAATGTGAGAGGTAAAGTTGGTTCCATTATTGGAAAGGATAAACTGTGGGCAGCTGTGAAGCTGTATGATGCATTCCATTACAAACAAAGCCACAGTAACTGCCCCCAGATCCTGAATGGCTCGCGCCTCAACCCACCTGGTCAAGTGGTAAATTGCCAGGATATACTTAGACTGGTTAGCTTCAGTTGGCAGAGGTCCCATGACATAATAGAGACTGAATGCCAAGCGAAGCAAGGTTTTTACCAACTGATATGAAGTCTTTTGGTGGAACGGCTACTCCACCTGGCACTGGTGGCAGTAAGACAGGTTCTCAAACATCTAATTGCATGCTTTCCCAACAATACCGCGACCTTAATAATTCAAGAGTTTTCTGGACTCCGCCATGGCCAACTGCTCGGTGTGCACTCATAATAAATTTGAGTGGGTAGAGGGTCTTGGGATATTCACAGTAACGTCCACTATATGCTTATACAATTCCTCATTTAATTTTAGGAACGTATTGGTCCTGAGTCCATCTAGTAACTTAATAACTTGAGGCAGCTCATCATCATACTTCCCACTGAGCATTTTGTCAAACATTATATCACTTAAATCTGCAGTAATTGCAATTTTTGGCAAGCTTGATAAGCAATCAGTGCCTTGGTGTTTTGCTCCTGGTCAGTGAAGAATTTCAAAGTCATAAGCTTGCAGCTTATGAGCCCATCGGGCCAGTCGCCCCTCAGGCTCTCTTAAGTTCTGCAATTAGTGCAACAATGCATGATCCATCACAACTTTAAACTTTGCACCATGCAAGTAGACTCAAAACTGTTTATATGCATAGATCACTGCTAAGAACTCTCTCTTGTTTACAGTGTAATTCCGTTCATGGCAATTTAAGCTATGACCACAGTACGCCACGGGGTGCTCCTCTCCCTCATCGTCCTTCTGAGACAGGAATGCCCCATCAGTGGAAAGTGATTCATCCATTTTCACTATAAATTCCTTATTGAAATTAGGGTAGCGAAACACAGGCGCACTAACTAACGCTGTTTGAAGTGTATCAAAGGCGCATTGGCGTTGTTCCACAAATGTGCACATGGCGTCTTTCTTTAGTAGCTCAAACAGCGGACCTCTGATGCAACTGAAATTGGGTATGAATCATCAGTAACAACCCACCATCCCCAAAAACACCTGAATGTCTTGCTTATTAACTGGCTTAGTTATCTTCTGGATAGTATCTACCTTGGCTGGTTGAGGTCTTAGCCCAGTTGCATCCACCACAAACCCAAGGTACTCAAGCTGATTCTTTAAGAAGTGGCGTTTCTGAGGCTTGATTTTAATATTGGCCTCAGACAGTCGGTGAAATACCTCTTCCAAATGGGTAAGGCTCTCAGGAATGTGCGAGAGAAGACATTAATATTGTCAAGATACACAAGAATTCACGACAGCTTCAGATCGCCCAGTATGGTGTCCATTGCTCATTGAAATGTAGCTGTGGCGTTAAATAGCCCTTGCGGCATGCAAGTTGGTTGGAAAAGCCCTTTTGATGTTATTAAAGTGCATTTTTCTTGTTCTGCTGAGGAAACTCAATTTGCCAATAACCGAATATCAAATCTATAGCTGAGAAGTAGCGGGCTCCACCTAAACAATCCAGCACATCATCAAACCATGGTAGAGTTTATGAATCTTTCTTGGTGATACTATTGAGCTTCTAGTAGTCGATCACTATGCTGTTAGTGCCATCCTCCTTTTTAACAATTAGGATAGGCGAAGCACACAGACTCTTAAATGGTTCAAGCATTCCCTGCTATAGAAGCTTTTCAATCTCCTCGGTGATGACTTCTTCAGCTGCCCATGATTGGCGGATTGGTCAAACCTGATGGGGGATGATCCTCAGTGTCCAGTAATGAACAACCCCCCAAGCGCACCCCAAATCATGATCATCAACTGCAAAAATCTCTATAATTTTGAAATAAAACTTCCGCCTGCTTCTTCCGGTTTCTGATAACCCCATTAACTTCTCCTGTGGTACAACCACCATTGCACTAAGGTGTTTGATGGGCAAACCAAATATATCCAGAGAAATAAACTCATGAACCTGGTTGATCTCCTCAACTAGGTTCAGATGTAAATACATTATAATCTGATGTTGGTGGATTCTAATTGGTCTGTTCTGAAGATTTTCTATCTATACCTTGATTTTCCCATGGCCTGGAAGTATGATGACTGGGGCCACATGGGGCTCAAGCCGTGATTGCTGATAATGCCCAATGATCTCCCCATAGAGCCCAGATGGCACTTCCACTTCTAACTCAGTGTCTACTATTACTTGATGTCCAGAGGGAATAAAAAAACTCCAGCTGCTCTGAGTGGTAGACCTTGATATTCGTATATCTGATGGGGAAGGGCCTGAGTTTTCCCTTTTAATTAATGATAGCGCACTGGAATCACCCCATCGCTGTAGGCAAAGTTGATCTGTCCCATATGCACTGAGCTCTTTGGCACTCCTATAGAGGTGAAATAAATTGGGATTTACTGTCCCAAAAAAGGCTGGGGTCTCTTCCATCATATCAACTACAGCCCCATAGTGTCACATAAATGCAGTCCCAGTCAACAGATCGTAGTTACTATTTGGTAATACCACCACTGGAGCCACTACAACAATGGATCTGAACTGCAAGGGAAGTGCGCTATACGCTCCCTCAGAAACTGTGGTTTCAGCTCCAGTGGTCCCATACACCATCCGGTGGTCTATGTCGGGTTTTAAGGACAACTTCAACACCAATTTAGTGGAGATAATACTAACAGAAGCGCCTGTATCAATAATAGCATGTATCCGAGTTTATGCTACCACAATGGCACAGTAAGTGCATGTTGAGTAAGATAAATGCCGGCTATTTACTACATGTGCATTCGGTGATTCATGTTTCCCCAGGAAACTCATAATACCTGCACCCATTTTAGTTTATCATGTTACAATAGCGTCCACTGGAAGGGCGACATCTACTCCTCTCAGGGACAAGGCATCTGAGAACGGTTCTACCTGGTCTGTCAGACTTTGGTCAAACATTTGACAAGCATATAGCTTCAGTCAATCTGAAGAGTCTTTGTCCGCCATTTTTTAACTTGCGCTTGGGCCAGAACATTTACTCCTCCAACCAGCTGTTTGTAGAGGAATGTATCGTCATACTGAGAGGCTTCTATTACAATTAACGCAGTAGATTCAGGTGGGACGTTTGAGTTCAAGGTAGCAAAAGTAGAGAGTCCCTTCACTAATTGGCTCTGACTTTTCCCTGATAGCCTTAATCCCGTTGTATGGGAGGGATCTATTGATTGGGGCACCATCATCCCATGTGCTCAGTGCAACCACAATCAAAACAACTTACTCCATAGGGCCTACAGCTGTGTTTAGTATATAAGTTGGTCCTCTTGGTAGGTGGTTCTGAAAAGAATTGATGTAACCAGACCCCCATCAGTATAATGACCGCCGCCAATCAGCATAGTTAGGGCCAAAATGGTAGTTGGTCAGATGTTGATCAGTAGTTAAGGAATGCCCGTTGGACTGCGATAGGTATCCTGATGGAACCCTTACTGACTGGTTGACTCCCCCCACATGATTAGGGTGGACAACAGCGACAGTGCGGATTTGCTCAGTATTAGGTGGAGGGAAATAATAGCTAAGCAATGTACAAACTGAACATTTTTAAGAAGAGGTACATTTTCCTCTAACAACGGGGCCATGACATTGTAAAGTTCAGGGTATGGCTTCACCACTGAGGCCATTGCAATACACACATCAACTTCAGATAAAATCCCTGTCTCAATCAGCACATGTGCTTCCATCATAAATTAGTCAGAAAAGGTGGTGAGGGTCTCATTTCACTGAAACCTGATTGTCAAGAACTCATCTTTTCACTGTGACATTTTTGCGATCCACCGAACAACCACGGCATTATCTCTTTAACTTCATGTTATAAAACGGAACTAGCTGAGAGGTAACAAGCTACTTGATCAGCACTCCCGACATCCAAGGAGGAGAGCAATAGTTTCGCCCTCTGCTGATCTGAAGTTCCTTCAGTTGCAAACTCAAATTGGCAAAAGAACCCATGAATATTTCCTTTGTGATCAAATGGCAGCAAATTATCACTGTAAACCTTCTGAAGCAACCCATTTTGCCTTTTGAGCACAGTATCTAATGCGAGTCTCAGCTCCTCATATGCAACAAGCCCAGCATGTCATGTAGATTCCTTATCAGAACAACCTGGATGCGACATAGCTTAAGATGAGTTTCATTGTATTTTATTGGTCAATGGGCCCCCTGTAGTGAGCACCACTGTTGAATCTTGGCGATTCCATATGTACCCACTGAAGGGTTTTTTGCACAGGGTTTCGGCCATTGAACAATTAGAATGGACAAAATGATGATTGCATGTTCCTCAATAAACTTGTAAACAATTAATATAATAAAATGGGAGCAATTTCCACCAAACACTTCCTTTATTTTAATATAATAAATTGGCGTATCTTCCTCTAGTCCGCTCTCTCTTTATTCCTATCTTTCTTCTTTTCTATGCACACCAAAAGCTCCTCCTCCAGTCCCCTTGTTTCACTGATATCCCAGCGACCTCAGCTAATACTGACCCTTCTGCTTAGTTTATTTGTTTCACCATATTCTCATTGGTTTTGGCTTGTTGTTCTTCAAATCTTTATTACCCTAATTTGAGGCGATTCAATTTATTGTTTGTCAAATGTCAACATCGCCCTATCACCTTATTTTTAAGACAATCTGATACGACCCATTTTAACCCATTATCACCTCATCCAAAGGCGATCAATTACTTATAGCTCAGAAACATCCTTGGCGGATTCTGTCCATTGAACCTTCGCCAAAATTCCTCCAATGATTTTCTTGATCATAATGGTGGCTTGTCAACCAGTCATATAGATTTGCAACAGTCACCTAACTGGAACGTCATTAAAGAAGACAGTTTAATTGGAGCAGAATGTCTCTTTTTCCATATTAGTATAAATCCCTGGGTTGCAAGGCCTGAAGCCAGATAATTTTATCAGCTAAAACCCTCATAATACATAGGAGCTTTTAGGTACTGAAAAATACAGTTTAGGTTGCACACTACCTGGCAGCTGAAGGTTATGCTCATATAGAGCTTCAAAAGGGGAGGTCTTGATTATACTTTGGTAAATTATGTTATAAACGAGCAAGGAGCTGTGAAGATAGTAATTCAGCGCATAAGGTCAGAGGTGGCCATATTCTGCAAGCTAGAAACAAGTGTCTCATTAGAACGTCCCATCGCAACATTAGTTGAGGTTTTGTACAGGGTAGTAAAGCTTTGGATAGTACCAGAATGAGGCTAGTTCTTGGACTATCTGTGAGGTGAAGTTTAGATCAATGTCCAAAAGTAGAGTTTGTGGGCATCCATGCTTGGTAACATGGATTGGATAAGGAATAAGGCCATAGCCTTTGTGGTGGCAGCTTGTACAGAAATCACTTTATCTTACTTGGTCAGCTCATACACAGATAATAGGATATACCTGTGCCCATGTAAACCGACGGAAAAAGGGCCCATAACATCAATGCTGTCAACAGTAAATGGACTTGACAAAGCTACAAGAGAAATGTTGATACCAAGGTCTAGCCCAATCTTGGGTATGACAATCTAAACAGGCTCTAAAACTTCCTGGATGGTCTTAACCATCCAATACCAATAGCAGCGTTCCTTTAGCCATTTGTAAGGCTTCTTAACGCTACGTGTTCAATAATTGGGTTTACTTTAAGGATGACATTGGCTCAGAGGTAGGGCGTATGTAAAGGAGTCATTTAATGTCAACTTTCTTATAAAGCATTCATTCTTCAATTTAGGTATCTAGGGTCATTTTCCATAGTTCAGTCTGCAATTCAGGAGTTTATAATTCCCATATATCAGGCTGGATAATTAGGTCATATAGTTGGTTTTCTTTGGGTTTAAGGCAGTCATAACTGACATACTTAAAGTCCCATCAATGTTTTAATGGATCGCTCCTACGCAAGATACAATGGTAAAATCATAAATTATGTAGTCTTAACGCCACCTTGCTAATTAGCCATCCGGGTCCTTCATTTGCTGTAACCATTGAAGAGAGGCATAGTCAGTGATAATGTTGAAATTTGTGCTTAAAGGTATTTTAGGGAATGCTTGATCACCAATAAAACAGCCAGGCACTTGCACTAAGTAATATCTTAGCTTTGTTTGTCCTTACTCAGGTTCTTCTGAAGTAAGCCACTGAGTGATTGACTTGTTCTTCGTCATATTGAGCTAGGATAGTCCTGACTGAGACATCATTAGCATCAGTAAGTAGCAAGTTTTTTTTAGTACTAGATGGTCCCAGTAAGTAGCAAGTTTGACAATTAAAAAAGGATGAACTAGAATAGGTTTAGTACAAAGGGCAGTCCTCAGCTTACTAAATGCCAAGTTTTTTTTCAGGACGCCACTCAAAAAACATTTTTTTGTGTGAAGGTTGATGAGGGGTTTGAATAAATTGGCGAACTGAGTGATAAACTGACAGTAATATTCCGCCATACTCAGAAAAAATGATTATCCTGAGGCTCTAGGGCGTGACATCTTCTTAATGGCAGCAACTTTGTTCAGGATGGACTAAAGTCAATGTTTTGAAGCCTTGTGTCTAATTAATTTCATCTTGGATTAAATTAAAAGAGAATTTTGAGGGCTTGAGCTTTATAAAGACCTTTCTAAGGTGATTTTAGACTTCTTGAAGATCTTCCATATGTTCATTAAAAGTTCTCAAGAATTCAGTATATCATTTGAGGTATACAAGGGCACATGAAGCTTCAATTTTCCCAGGATCTCGTTCATGGAGCGTTGGAAGGTGATATGTGTGCTTTTAAAACTCTGAGGCATCCTGGTTGGCTCTATTGGCCCTTGTTGGCTATGAGCGCGCATTTGGATCAAGCTTCAGACATTAGCTCTACTTTTCAATATCCATTATCAAGATCCATAGCGGAATTTATTGTGACACAGCAAGCAAGCATAGAGAGTGATAATTCCAGGTATAGGGAGTAATAATTCCAGGGATAGAGAGTAACTGTCCTTTTTGGTCATGTGTTAAGCCATTGATAGTCCATCACTATGCAATGACTGCCACCCTTCTTCTGAACTAACAATAGAGAGGAGGCCTATTGGCGATGGGAAGGCATTATTAACCCAGTTCAGGTAGTTGCTTGCATACATCAGCCACCTGAGCTTCTTCAATCTTACTCTTTCAGTAGGGGATGTGGTTAAATGAGTTGAGCCTCCCCAGCCTCAAATGATGTAAAACGCCATTTACTTTTCTAAAATCATACTTGGGGTTGAGAAAATGTCGGAGTATTCTTCTAGTAAATCTCAACTTGACTCCATTGTTCACTGGTGAGCTATCTCAATAGAGGTATTGACTAGAGCTACCAATGGGGTAATTCTAGCCTAAAAATTACTTAAAATTAAAATTACATACATGGTCAAAGTATTATACAGGAAATAGGCGAACATAAGCGGCTGGAGTATTAGACCCCACTTTACCAGGTTTGTCAGTGAGGTTAGCCAGCACCAATATGGAATCAGCATAAGCAGGGTCTAAAATTTCCAGGAAGGTCAGGATTTCTTTGAATGATGGGTTATCTACGCCTCATATCTCTAGTAATTGCCGCGGGAAAATTGATATGTACCTTGATGTCACAAAAATCTGTGACTTTAGTGAGATATTATTCGAGTTGGCAATAAGATAGACATGTCCTCTTGGCCATCTACTGCAGGAGGGGTATTTGTACTTGAGAGCCCTTTATGATAATCAATCCTATTGATCCAACTTTCACTTTACAGCATTTTAACCCAAGCTTTGACCTCCAATTTGGCATTACAAGTGGTCTTAAAAGCCAATGGAACCCTATGTTCTAAAAGTGATAAAATTCCTTCATCATAGTGCATAATGGCAGAATAGTCATTGAGAAGCTGGGGTCCATGGAGGAGGTTGTAACTAGAATTAACTAAGGCAATGGCCGAGGTATTAAATGACAAATAGCTAAAGTGAGTGGGTAGCAATAATTGGCCCCAATTGGCCAAATGCATTGTGGTCCAGCTGTGATGTATTCCATGTGTTGAGGTAAGTCAGGAGCTTACCTGAAACATTTTGTTTACCTTAGACTTAATGAAATTCATGTGGGACCACTGTCAACAATGGTGTGGACAGGGACCTTTATACCCAAACACAACTCAGGTGACAAAACTCCTGAATTGAGGGGGCAGAGTGAAAAACATAGTTGATATATCAAAAGAAGATTAAGCAGTATTGAAGTTTTTATTATCAACGGATACCAATTCATCTGCACTTGCATGACAAAATCAGACTTGTTAGAAGTTTCTAGATGTCCTTAAGGAGGTACAGGGATGTCAACATGAATGGTCTCTCCCTTCATGCTGATTTCTCTTTTTGCGCCTCCTCATAAAGTCTTTTATATCAAATCTTGGCACGCTGATGAATTAGTTACAGTAGGTGCACTGTAGTTTAATATTCTTTTAGTTTTCGATAATCTGGACTTGAGGATGACTGTGGGAGGCAGAAAAAAGGATTTGGAACTCTAGGTAGATGCAAGAAGTTTCTTAAGAGCTTTCTTATTTTCTAAGATACAGGTGAAGTTGCTCTTCCAGCCAATCATATGCATTTGGACCTCATGATAAGATCCCAACGCAGAGATTACAGCGGTTATGGCGTCATTCATTATAATACAATTAATGGTAACCAGGGTTTATGATTGAGCATATAATATGCTGGCAAACTCCAACAGACTTTCTCCTTTGTTCATGTAAATGGCCATGAACGTTTGCTTTTGAATTGCCAAGGTCTGGTTGCTTCTAAAACTCCTGGATTAGGGAATGGACTTTTTCCAAGTTAGACATTTCTTCAAAATAAGGGGTTATAATTTCATGGACTATGCTATTAAGACAGTAGTGGATGTTCTTTATCTTATGATGGTCAGCGGCCTCCTCCATTGAGCACTCATAAGTTTACAGAAAGGAGACCATATTTTCCTGTCCTGGGGTAAATCTTTCCTTAGAACTAGGCTTAAAATTAGTCACAATAGGAGTGAAAAGTGCTTTTATGGAAGGGACCGGAGAAAGCTCAGAAATTTCAAAATCAACATAGTTGCGAGGGGCCTGTTACTTCAATGGCCATCTCAATGTCAAGAGTCTGTAACTCTCCAGTTCCCAGCGAGGTGGTGCATGGTGCACAACAACATCGCCAGGGAACTAATCGTCATTATTAAGGTGAGAGTATCCCCGCAGAAGGTGCTGGAAATAATGTAACAAAGTAAAAGGGTGTGCAACAAATAAGTTGCTAATAAATAGCGAACATATGACAAGACTTGGGTGGTTCCCAAAGAGGAGTCCATATCAAGCTGTGCTCAGGGCTAGAGTGCTCGGGTTCCTTGGTCTGGAGGAACCCAGGATGGCCAAGAGGTGCCCCTGATGTAGCTGTAAATTTAGTGCAGATAAGTAGCTAACGTTGCTAGAGACCCCCTAATGAGGTCCGTGCACAGGTTTTCCCAAGTTACATAAGAAAAAACTTAAACTAATGAGGGGTTTTATTTAAAAAGAAGACAAAAATGAGGAACGTTGGTCTTGATGAATCTTATATAAACAAAAGTGAGGGAATCATCAATCAGTAGAAGTGGTGCTAAGCCCAGGCGCACAATTCCATTGGGCAGGGTACTATAGCTAGTAATCAACCAAACTTGAATTATCAATTGAAAGCAAAGTTAATCTAAGTTGAAAATTTTAAGAATTGAATGGTTTCAAAACTTTGTTTTACTATCAATTAAACTGAAACATCGTGGTTAGTATGGTAATGAGTCAATTCTAATGCAAATGCCGTAACATGAGGCAGGGCGTTATGCACCTCACCTGTATCAACCTTGGAACATCTGGCCTGCACCCAGCGTTAGTCAAGGTGTTCTTTAGGTCAAGAAGGTTTTGCAACTTGACCTTTTAAGCCTCCTGACGCCCACCCTTGTCTTTGCTGTTGGTGCCCTCAATTAAGTCATGTAAACATGACATTATCCTCTCCTCTTTTTTGGGCTCCACTCTTCTCCAGGGGCATTCACAAAGGAAAAGTTTTTGTGGGCAGGGGCCATCTTCATGTCAGTGATGGCTTTCCTGGACTCAGATCCTGCGGCCTCCAGGAAATGCTCATGGAAGCTTTAATTAGATTTTGGGCATGGGCTCAGTCACGCGCTGGGACCCAATTGTTCTCCTCTGCATCAAATCCCTTCCAGGATATAAGATACTCAAGCCTTCTTCTTACCTGATGGGAAGCAACAATCTCTCCACTTCCCACTCTAGCGCCCCATCCACGAGATAAGCTTTAGGAGTCTTTGGTTGGGGGACCAAAAACAACATAAGCTTGCTTGCATGGAAGACTGAAAATACTCGAAATGAGGGGGGAGATCCAACCGGTATGAGGCGTGGCCCATCTGACAATGCGATAAGGCACAATCCTCTTTGGTCCCAGTTTTTTTCGTAGTTTCTTGATTGGGATGTTTTTAGCATCCAGTATCACGATATCTTCTTCCTTAAACTGTTCTAACTCATCTCTTACTATCAGCGTTCTCCTTGTAAGCCTGCATGGTTGCATCTAAATTTGTGCTCACCCCCTGGTGTACTTTCTTGATCATTTTGGCAAAGTCAACCACTGATTCCACCTTGTATCCATAATAGGGCTCCATGTCGAAGGCGGGATTGAAGCCATAGTTGGTGAAGAAGGGGGAACAGCCAATTGATGAATGTTGAGCGTTGCTATAAATGAATTGGGCCATAGGAGATAGGAAACCCAATCTAAATTATCTGTGGCAGTGTAGCACCGCAAGAACTGTTCTAGGCACTGGTTCACTTGTTCAGTCTTCCCATATGATTGGGGTGATATGCAGTTGAACGGCAGGTATGGATTTTCAGAGTCTTACACAACTTTTTCCAAAAGATTGAGGTAAACTGGGGTCCACGATTGCTAATTATTTCTTGGTGAACTCATGAAAAGCAAAGACATGAGGAACGAAGAGTCTATCCATTTTATTCGTGGTAATCGTGGTTCTGCAGGGAATAAAGTGGTTAAAATTTTGTAAACCGGTCCACCACTACCATCTTGGCATCCTAGCCATCAGACACAGGCAATTCCACAATAGTTCCAACAATAAAGAAGTCTAAGGCTCTTCAGCCTTTTGAACTGGTACCAACATCCCCAATGGTGGCTGGCAATTCAGTTTTATTTGGGTGCAGACCAGGTACTCTTTACAATTCCCGCTCGCCTGCGTGGCTAACCCCTTCCTTTTGTAAGCGCGGCAAATTAGCTCCAGAGCCTTCGCCTTCCCAGATGACCAATGGTGATTCCGCAATGATGGTCCTAAATGATTTCCAGGCAAAGTGGTCCAGTGCAAACCAATAGGCGCCGTAAAACCACACCATCTCATCCTTTATGTGGTAAATCCTGGTGATGTCCTCCTGATTCAATGTGCTATTGGCAAGAACAATAGTATATTTGACTGATAGCGGCTGAGAAAGAACTACCTTTCTGAATATACTATATTCCTCCACATTTTCCAGAGGAGCAAGCGCTGGCCCGTGCGCTGAAGGAGAGGGAAGTTGAGACACAATCTTACCCAGAGGAATCATCAAATGGGTATATGCAACTTTGCCTCCTTAGAATATGGAGCTAGTGCAGGGTTGTGGCTTAAAGCATCCGGCAAACCATTCTCCTTGCTCCTGGTAAACTCATATGAAAACACAAATTGAGCTAAGGTCTCATGTAATGGGTTTGCCAGGGGTTAGGACATGAGGTGCGCGGTAGTACATCATGGCACAGTGGTCTGTACGTACACAGAAAGGTTGGGATGAGCCATTCAAATGATGCCGCCAATAAGTCAGCGCCTCAACCACTACTAGGAACTCTTTATCATATACAGCATAGTTTAACTCAGAAAAAGACACTTCTGGAAAAATATCCTACTAGATTCTCTATTCCATCTTTGCCTACTTGTAATATGGACGCCGCTATGGTGAAGTTGGAGGCATCAGAAGCCACAATAAACTCTTTATTGGGGTCAACATGGCAAAGAACGGATGTGGACATCAGTTTGCACTTTACCTCCTGGAAGGCATCCTGCAAAGTTGGGGACCATTGTAGCACTTTTGCCCCATTCTCTTATACAAGGTCCCTCCACATCAGAAAGATACGGTGTGAGTTTCTTAAAGAACGTACATGTTCCTAAAAAACTCCTCAATTATTAGATTAAAGTTGGATTGGTTCACTCACAAGTCACCTTTACCTTGTCTCAAGTTATCATGTGCCCTTGATCAAACACGACGTTTCCCAAAAAAGGTGCCCTGGGACTTTAAGAATTCACATTTACTTATTTTTAACGTAATGTCAGCTGCCTTTAAACGCTCCACCACCTGCCAAAGATGTAAATCATGTGACTACTTATCAGGGGATAGCAACAGAACATCATCCATGTAAGCTACCACACATACCACCAGTAGATCCTCAAAGCCGCATCAATACAGCGTTGAAAGCTAGAAAGAGCATTTTTAATCCCAAAGGGAATAGTTCAAAATTGGGAAACTTCCTTTTCTGGTACAGAATGCGTTTACTCGCTCCTGGCCCTAATTGATCTGGATATGATTGAACGCGTTTAAACAATCCAGTTTGGAGAAGACTCTCGCCTTCTCCACAGAGCGTGCAATCTGTGAGTCTAAAGGGATGGGATGCAAGTCTGGTACTGTGACATTGTTGAGATTCTCATAATTTATAAATGGTCGTAAGGTATCATCAGCCTTCTCCACAAAGAGAAGTTGGGAGCATATTGGGGAGGTAAGCTGAAAAATCGCGCCTTTGACTAACTTCTCCTTAAACCACACATTTAAGGCCGCTTCCTATAGTATAGTCAAAGGGTAGATTGGGAAAGATATGCAACAGATCAACATTGAGCTTGAATTCGCAATCAAACTCTGAATGATCTGTAGTACATTGGATGAAGCCGCATCAAACGAAGTTTCTAACCCCTCCAAACAGGAAGGTAAGGAAACCTCCAAAGAGGGCTTCAACAACGGAGCAAGAATGAGTGTGTGGATATTGGGCCAGTGGGGCAAATCTCCCTAATAGTTTGCTTCAGCCTAGAGACAACTAACTAATGACCAATCTTTAAAGTTAAAAAAAGAGATTGTCTTTCAAGTTGGTTCTGACATTAAACTTTATCCACCACTCTACACCCAAAGTGATGGGTAAAAGAGGCTATTTATAGCTTGAAAACGGTCAGCCAAATGATATTTCCCAACTTGGTAATCCACTGACCCCATAATCTTTAGCGTTGGAATACCTTGGGAAGCCCCTCTTATAATCATACCACTTGGCAAGTAACTCAGCTCAAGGTATTCGGCTAAGTCTTGATCACTATAATTCTCAGAGGCATCTCTATCCACCAAAATAGTCGTGCTGATTTTCCCTAAAGGGGATGAAAGGGTAGCTATTAGCAACAACATATCCAGAATGGTCTTTATATATAGCAGACAACGCCAATACTTCACCATAAAAATCTCCTTCAAACATAAGCATGCCTCCAAGGTACGTTTCTGCATCATATAATGGAGAGGGATAGTTGGCCACTCTTACTACTGAGGTCACATATTCCACCATACTTTTAGCAACTAGATAAACATTTTTATAAATAAAAAGTAACTCCTTCTCCAACTCATGTGTTCTGCAGATTATGGTAGTGGCCAGCGTGGGTTCTCTGGGTAATTTAAATATTGAAATGAATTCATATCTGTGCCATAAGAGAGTATAGGGCTCAGGTTTGTATAAGGCATCAGCGTTATTATACGCGTTTTGGGCCAAAAACAACACCTTAGCCATTTTTGCAGTGGGTTGGGCACTGTTATCAAAGGCCATAACCACCAGGCCCTTTGTCAATGATCCCGCCTGCCCCATCTAAACTTAGTGCTAAGGAAAAACATTTTTAGTGTATTGATTTTGTTAATTTTGGTGGAAAATTGGGGAATCACGACTCTTGGATAGTGAATGGTCTGTATCCACCAGGTACAGGCAAGAAGGGTGAGTACTTTCCAGTAAGAGGTAGCAAGAATAAGACCAAGGTGCTCCAACCATCAACAAAAAGAGTAAACAGTGGTAAGCCCCACTGCGGCCATGACCAACAGCTGTTGTACCCAATTCTCACTTTGCAAAAGTCCCACATGGATAATGTTTGTGCATGTAAAAAAAGTAGTTGGTTATCTAATGTCAAGAGAATGCCTATAACTCTCCAGCTCTCAGTGAGGTGGTGAACGGTGCACAGCCACATCGCCAGGGAACTAATTGTCAACATTAACGTGATAGTAGTCCCTCAGAAGGTGCTGGAGCTAAAGTAACAAAGGATAAGGTGTGCAACGCAGTATTTATTAATATGTAGCGAACAAATGACAAGACTTGGGTGAGCCCCAAAGAGGAGTCCATATCAAGCTTTGATCAGGGCTAGTGTGCTCGGGTTCCTTGGTCTGTAGGGAATCAGGAAGGCCAAGAGGTGCCCCTGATGCAGTTGTAAATTTAGTGCAGATAAATTGGCTAATATTGCTAGAGACTTCCTTAAAGTGGTCTGCGCACAGGTTCTCCCAATTTAGCATAAGAAAAAACATAAACTAACGAGGGGTTTTATTTGAAGGAAAGACAACCAACGTTAAAGCTGTCTTGAAGAATATTATATAAACAAATTTTGGGTAAATCATTAATTGGTGGAAGTGGTGCTAAGCCCAGGCACATCAATAAGCGCACGCTTCCATTAAGCAGAAACAATATCTATTTATTTACTGAGGTCAGTTTATCAATTGAAGGTAAGGCTGACCAAAGTTGGAAATTTTGAAAATTGAATGGGTTTTAAAACCCCGTTATCCTATCAATCAAACCAAACCGTCGTGGTTAGTAAGTTAACTAGTCCATTTCTTTGTGAATTCTGTAACATGGGGCCAGTCGTTATGAACCTCACCTGGAACAACCTGGGCATATCTGGCCTGTACCCAGCGTTGGTCCAAGGGGTGCGTTAGGTCAGGAAGGTCCTGCAACTTGACCTCTTGGGCCTCCTGACGCCCAGCCAAGTCTTTTCTGTTAGTGCCTAAACTAAGCCATGTAGACATGACACTCAATCTTTCTAGATCCTCCTTGAATTTCGTTCCAATGGAGGTTTAGAGAGGTAACAAAGGCCTTAAGGATACCTTTTCCCTCAGAGCTAGAATTAGAATTTCTGTACATTTGAGGAGCAGCCGATTTTCACAGTTACTTAAGTGAGTTTTGAACCATTTGCTGTTTTGCTTGAGCTGAGAAATGCAGCTATTGGTGAGCTGGGCAAGGCTGAGGTTATCTATCTTATCCAACAAAAGCAAAAATCATTTTTACTCTGGATCCAGGGGGATCATGTCTAAGTGAAGCTTGCATCCTTAAGCCACATTTCTTATTTGGTCTCATAAGGCTCTGAGCGCCATCAGGACGTCTTTTTTCTTTGAGATGTTAGGATCATCAGGATTGGATACCAAGGAATAGAATTACCCTTGGAGGTCCACGGCGACCTTTGGGCCCTTCTGGCCTTCTTGTCCCCTCAGTTCCTTAGTTCCAAGTGAGCTATCATGGTAGAATAACTTCTGGTAAAATTGATGGGGCAGCCAAATGAGGTCATTGACCTTAATAAGGCGTTAGCTCAAGGTAGACAAAGTTGTCCATTCTTGCGAAGTTAATCCTCAAAATACCATAAATTTCCACTATATAAAAAGACAAATTCGTTGTGAGTTCAATAATCAGTCTGCGGTTATATACAATGGCTTCCCAGTTGTTGTGAATAAAGGAGGAGGCGACATTATAGAAATTTAAAATAACTGAGTTCAAGGTTTATGCAAGACCTAGTTTTTGGCTACTTGATGATGATGTAACCTAACTATTTGTAGGATGTGGTTTAAAACTGGATGGACAAAGCTCTGGAGAAAGTGTCAGTTCCCAAAGCTATTTCATGAAGGTAGTAGAGCCAAGGTAGTTAAAGCTCACATAAAGGAAGGAAAAGATGAAGCTTGAAACTAATAGAGCGGCCTCCCACGAAATTAGATGATGTTCAGCAATTTCTGCATAATCTCTCTTTGATGTTACTACATTGGACTTAATATTGACCTTGATCAATGAAAGGTAGGTGAATTAAAAAGTGGTTAACATTCTAAGCTTTCAGTATTTAATAGTTATTTTATACTGAGATATTGATCCATCGGGATATTCTTCTCAACCAATCAGTAGATTGGCCTTCTTAATTACTATTATTTTTTCGTGATAGACATTTTCACTAGACAATTTAAAAGCCCCTTTAATGAGAAACACTTATTTAGCTTATTAGTTCTATTGACTGTAAGCCAAGACAAAAATGAGATTTAAGGCTTTAAAACTAGCTAAGAGGTCAATGAAGAAAAAGTATGGAGTAGATAGACTACTTATTGATCTAGAAGAATTTTAAATTTATAGGGTGTGTAGGTCCACAATGCCAAAAAGACCTCCATGGCTCCATATGACCAGATCTTACAAGTCCTTATGAATTAATTGCTTAGTTGACGCCTTCGTTATTCTTCATCAACAATGTCCTCATGACCACATTAATGGAATTTTGTGCACTTATGACTTAGTAAACGGAGTTGCAATTCCAGAATGCATCTCTATTTATTATTGTTCACATGATTCTTCACAAATAAAATTTCCCATTGGTGCCTTCAGCTATAGGTTTCACTTAGAAAGGGTTTGTGAGTTAACTTAATGAGGCTTAATTCTAGAGCAGGGATCTTGAATTACTTATTATCTCAATTCCTGACACATAGTTTAAATTATACTCGTTTACATAATATTCTAAGGTCTTATTTATTCAATTTTATTTGAGGTGGGCTGACCTGGGGGCGATACTGCACCAATTAGGGAAGTGAAGAAAATGGGAAAGGAGGATAAAACCAGGAAAACCTCCATGCGCGGCGTATGATAGGCTAGGAACTCCATGGACCGCCTTTGCTATTTGCTATCTCGGTTAGGGGCATTGGTGCGCAAAACCAACACAGTCAAAATTGTCCCCTACCCAAAGTCCATTATTGGGATCAAACTCAGGAGGCAGTGGTAGAGAGTCTATACTCTACCACTGGGGTATCCTCCCTCTCTAAGTCTTACATAATTAAAGCTGTATAGACAACTAAATTTTAGTTAGCAGTACTCTTTTCTGATATAAGATATCCTACCAACCTCTTCACGTACTTATTTCTAATTTACCAAAAATTTTACTTTCTCTAATTGTTTTCATAAAGGTTCAAGGACACTGATGTAAAGTATACAGTACAGTTATTAGCATAGCAACTATTTATGCTTTCAGAATATTTTAATGATATACTCACACTCAAATTACATCTCAGAGCTTATTAATGTTGGCAATATTCCAAACAGTATTTTCTAAAGAGAGAAAAGTTTATGTTTTATGCCTAAGCTAACAGCATCATTTTATTTAGAAAATGGATTTAAAACAAGTTGGTTCAACCATGGGACAAAAATATTGTACAAAGTTTTAAACCAATGTTGGATTTGAACCTGCTTTGAACAACCACAAAACAGAGTAATATTAGAAATATCCCCCACTAGTTAACCACTCAGCACCTTTCCATTTATACATTAAAAATCAATAGTATGGTCATATTACGTTTAATAGTAATCACAATTTAAAAGTACTCCTAGAGCTTGTTGTGCTTCCTTTTTGGGCTTGATGATGATATGCCCTAGAATCCAGACATTCAATACTTGAAGTCATTTAAGACACATGACAAGTATATTTTATTTTAATTTGCCAAGTCACCGCTTATGTTCTGTCAGCTAGAGTATCCGTTCTATGGTAGGCTCTTGAAATGGATTTATTGAAGGCAATTACCAATATGAGATATAGAATTAATGATGTACCTTAATTGTAGTATATAATGTGGGTTTTTATATGTCACATATAGAAATATAAACCCCAGAAATAAAAGTACTACAACATTAGTAGGGAGTAAAATCTGGATGGGAGGCTTTTAGTCAGGCGATTCATTCTGGAAAGTATAACGCCTTTGTGGCATATTTTTTGTAGGAAGATGTTATACTGTTTGTACCAAATTGCATGATACTTGGTATCACTTAGGTCAATAATTATAAAAACTCTTGATTCTTACCCTTTTGTAAATTCATCTTAGTTTACTGCATCATATTCCAACTTGGTTAATATTTACCTGACCTTCTGATTATACTCCATATATATTAGGAAGGTTTTCATCTCAAATTATTTTAATCTTTAATTGATCTGATGGACTTTTCCTATTATTAGTTGGAGTCATATTGATTACTGATTTTCCATGTGATAAACTGAGATAGCTTTTATAACCCCTTCATGAGTCTAGGTATCAATTGTGTTTAGGGGGTCAAACAATCATTATTCTTCCCATAATGTCCAGTATCCAGATATTAAACATAATCCCCTTTAAGAATATTAACAAATGGAGTACTGACATAAAAATCAGCATGTATACAGGCGATAGGTACCCCAGTTTCAAGAGACTTCATTGAGTATTTGTCTCCAAGTTTATAAGTTATAGCATACAGCTTATCTCAGATGGAATATTGTTTTACTCCTCAAGGTGCTATATGATTGTGATAGTACAGGACTAAGTCCAAAAATCTCAAATGCGGTTAGAGGTTGGCAAGATGCATTTTCTTATTGGCCTTCTCTCATAACCATCTTATATATATTTGTCATCGCCTCTGATTGTGGCTGTATAAGTTTTTAGGCTAATCTTCTTAGCGCTTTCTCAGGCTCTACAGATTTTGTCAAAAAAATTCTCTTGCTAATATAGCTGAAATTACTTTTCTACTAGATAAGGCTTTGAAGGGTATTTTTTATAATTTAATAGAAACTTATCCTGATGCCATAATGCAACTGGGAAATATCAGTCCAATGTAATGGATCATTAGTGGCCATCTTTTTAATTTTGAAACTAACTTTCCATTTTCTCCATCTAAATTCCCATTAGTTGATGAGTTGTTGGTGCTAAAAAGTTGTTGGGTTGCCATGCTCGTGGCTAAGATCCTCATAACACTTATAGTAAAATTTGATTATATTATCGCATAGCAGTACCTGTGAGAAGCTGTGCCTAAAAATATATTTGGTATAGAAAATTAGTGGTAGCCTTAAGGTTTTGCGCGGGAATGGTTATTGCTTCAACCTACTTCATGAAATGATCAATCGATAGAAGGATGCATCTATTCCCTCCTGTAGATTCAGGTAGTGGACATATGACGTCATAAATGATGGTATAGAATGACTGCTAAGGGGTCATGAAGTGATATTTGAACATGGCCTTATGTGGCATCTGGTTTCTTAAAAAGTTTTAAGTGTCTAAGACTTCCATTACAAAGTCCGGTATTCCTTCCCAATAGTAGCAATCCTTGATCCATTCATAAGATTTCTTAATCCTTCATGTCCCAAGATATTGTTAATTTCATTATAGCTGGTACCCATTCTGATGGGACACAACTAAGGTAGCTAGTCTGTTCTGACTTTCTTATAAAGTAAACCATTTAGAACCTTCATTTTTAAACATGTCATTATAGAATCCTTTAACTGGTTCATCTTTGTCCTCCCAAGAGTCTGGCTTCATGAGTAGGTCATGTAGCCATTCAGCTTCGCTAGTGTCTAGATGTAGTAGGGACAGCAAAGTCAGTCCATTCACGTTCATCTTCTTCATTTTCACTCGGTGTACAATATTCTTGTCATAGTGCTGAAGCTTAAGAGCCTAGGAGGTTAGTCTTGCTGTCAAATCTTTCATGTTTTGTAGCCACTTTAAATAGATATTGTTTGTAAAACTGCAAAATTTGTACCATATGTAAAGGGCTGGAGATTGTAACTGCCAGGAAACTAGCTAAGCAAATTTTTTCCGTGATGCTATAATTTTACTGAACCTTGGAAAGCGTTTTTTTAAGTCTGAGGGGAGCAAACCCACTGCATAGATTTGGCAGTATTCCTATTCCCCACTAAGAAGGGTCCTAAAAAGCTTCCCTCTCATCACACAGGGTGATCTCGCCCACGTGGTAGACAAGCGCTGGGTAGCATCCATACTTCTGAAGGTTCCCCTGCCTATCCCTCAATTTCTTGTGCCAAATTAGTACGTCAGATTGAAGAATTTGTGCTCCAATATCTGGAAAACCTACACCTCTGACAACGAGGCCCATTGAGCATGAACATTGAAGTAATGGAGTATCATGGGTAGAATCCTCATTCAACCTCATCAGTGGCATCAAGCCACTGAGAAATGATGTTGTCATTTGAAATCTGCCTTCAAAACTTCAGAAACAACGCCCAACAGGCTTATACCTATTAAGATGAGAATGCTCAATGTCAAATCTGTGGAAAAGTTCACCAATGACGTTAGGTCATTATTGAGAGTTTTCATCAACTTGAAACCTCCCTTCTGATATCAGGGTTATTGATTTAAGAAACTCTCTTGGCCAAATGGATGCCAAAGTGGCTGAGTGCGGATGGGTTGGGTATCCCAAACCTGTTCCCAACATCTTGGGACCGCCCCTATGTAGGGTGGCTCTGAGAGGTTCTTGTTGCCCATCATGTGAGACGCCATTTCTCTTACCATCAAAAATGCAAAAAGCTGCAATTCGTGCATCAGAGGCCAAATCAGAAGCGACTCAGACCACCGCAAACTCTTTCTATGTCAATTCCAATTAGGTTTATTCTCATTTCCCCCTCACTTGTAGTTCGCCAGTTTAGGTCAAAATATTGAGAGTCCTAATCCCAAGCTTTAATAAGCTATTCTCTATATCCTATTATCTTTTTAATCAGTTATAGCATACTGAGGAAATTGATAGTTAATTTTCTCCCTTTTACTTTCCAATAAATCCCAATTTCTGAACCCCAACTTATTATAAAATTTAGACCACCCATTCCAACCCAACTATTTCAACACCCCCGGGCACTGGGGCCATGTTTGTATGGTTTGTTGCTAGGTTTAATACACATCTGTGGCCTGGGGCATCCATTGGCAAAATTCGTTCCTGTTATAATAATAGTCGCTCAAGCAGCAGTGCCTCTGGCATTTGGGCTTGTCATTTGTGTGCTTCAGCACTCATATTGGCAGTTCAGTCTAAATTTAACTTTCCACTTTCATGACATAATCAACTGTCCATTATTCTTAATCATTTCCGCCCTTCTAATTAAGATGAGCGTAGCAGTGGTCATTTTCTTTCAGATGAATAGGTTGTGAAGAATTTCTAATATGGCCACAATAGCCCAGTATATCCCATGTTTACTAAGTCCACTCTCCAAAATGGGATTTTCATGCTAGGAGCCACTGAGGTGGCCTTGGTGTCAAATCCCAACTCTAAATCAGCATCTAAATTTATTACAATAGTTACCGCAGCCCTGCGCCTGTATTAGTATATTTAGGCACTTCAACTCATGAAGCATCTGCCCCTGTCACAAACCTTGTGCTTTCCCCCAATCCTATTGCAATATCTGCCTTATCTACGGAATCAACTATAGCTGCCTTTAAAGAGAACTCCGCTACTTTATATTACCAAAGAAAATTAGTATCATATCACACCAGGTGTATTTTGAGGCCTTGGTTGACACTGGTGCAGCGGGTAATTTTATGAGAGTAGAGTTGGCTCACCATATGGACCTTGACCTGGACTTGGTTTCTACAGTGATAGTTGCTTAGTCAGCCTCCCAGCCCTCATAAAAGGTATGACGTCCATTACCTTTATTGGTTAACCAGTTTAGTTTTTGCTATCAATTCTCCATAATGCCAAATTTGATGTTTCCAGTAAATTTGGGGTGGGTTGGTGGCGTCAGCAGCATGTTAGAATCCACCTCAAGTCTAAAATGTTGTCATTCTCTAATAGCCAGATGGAGGGTGAGTTTCCGTTGTTGGATATCCTCACTAAAGCTTGTGGGTGTGGTTAAATTACAACCCTTGGTTCCCCTGTTGGTCTTCCGCCTGAATTTCCTATTTAGTTGATGGGATGTCAAGGCATTTTTGACTTTACCAAGGCTGATCGCCTTCCCCCAAATACAAAATTCGACTTGGAGTTTCATACAACAGTACAGGTGGCTAACATAAACTGCCCACTGTACCTGAATATAGCAGAGGAGGAGGTTGCCCTCAATTCATTGTTAGATACATGCTTCAAAAGGGTTGGCTTTTCAAAGAAACTTCCCCGGTTGCCTCACCATCGTTTTTGCTAAGAATGCTGATGGCTCTCTCCGTTCCTGCATAGATTATGGTCATCTCAAAATATAATCACAGTCCACGATCCCTACCCTCTGCCTTTGGAACAGATGATCAGGCAAGCGATTGCCAAATTAAGGGTGTTCTCTGAACTTAATCTTTTCAATGCCTTTAACCAGATTTGGGTGATGGAAGGTCAGGAATGGCTTACTTAAATCTGAACAAAGCGGGGCTTTTCCAGTTTTGAGTTATGCCTTTTAAGCTAAAAAATGCCCCTGCCACATTCTAGAGGATGATTAATAGTGTGTTGGGTGATCTCCGGTTTACCTGTGCGGTTGCTTATATTGACACTATCTTAGTACACTCTCCGGCTCCTGAACAACATGCAAAGGACTTGGAAGCGGTCGTGGTGGCCTTACATAAGGCAGGTTTTTTATCAAGCCTTCAAAATGCGAGTTTTATTGGGAGGAAGTCACATTATTGTGCAATCTCATCTTAAAGTATGGGTACGCTATTCCCCCAACAAGTTGGATACTATCTGCGAATGGGCAACTTTAACATCATAAAAAGCAATTGAGTAGCTTTATGGGTACTATAATTTTCTTACAGAAGCTTTCCCCTGCCTTATTCCAGTTAGCCACCCCACTCCATCCACTCACGGGTAACAAAGTCCCCTTTCATTAGACGCCTGAGTGCCAGCAGGCATTTGAGTCGATCAAAGAGGTGTTTTTGTATCCCCCTATCCCAAAACATGTGGACCCCTCCAAGCCCTATGTTGTAGCATGTGATGCATCATCTCTTATGGTGGGTGCTGTATTGCATCAGGAGCAAGAAGGGTTAGAGCCCCCTTCGCCTACTTTTCCCACATGTTCTCTCCTATGGAACAGTCCTGGGACTTCTACAATAAGGAGCTGGAAGCTGTAACGCACTGGCTCCTTCCAATGAGCCACGAATGAGTTGGGCAACAGGATCCATGTTAAAGACCATAGGGCTGACAGGACTCCTGATACTACTCTCCTGGTGCGCGCGCTACAAAATTGGACAAGCACCCCCTGGAAGACAGTTGCAAGTATACTTAACTCCAGCAACATGCCTTGACTCCAAGACAAGGTATAGAGGGAGGCAGTAGCCCTCCCAAGCTCACTCTCAAAGTCCAATTCTTGTTGATTTAAGCCAAACATGGCTGCAGTTAGGCAATATCTTTAAAATAAACCCAAATTATAAATATATGAATTTTAGGTTCTTTTATTTAATATTTAGCCAAGTTGATAGAAAACAGAACTGAGGAGCCTCCAGCTCCCAGTTCCTTCCCTATATACACATGTTAAAAGCTAAAATAAAATATAATATAAGCTTATGGTGTCAGCTTGAATGATGTTTGGTGTAAACTTTACAGCAGGATCGCGGAATCTTTACTCAATGATTCTGTGCCAGTTCCAATCCTCAACAGTTCCGCGCCAGTTCCATTTCAAATCCCAATCGAACCGCGAAGCTCCCAAGCACCCGTTTCATTCCATTCTCAATTCGAATCTAAATTGAATCTTGAAACTACCCATTTTACTCGTTTTCCGTTTTGTTCCGACTTGGACGCCCATATTGCTCCTTGGCCTACTCCAAGCTCCGGCCCCTTAGGCGTCCTTACCAGAACCAACGCCCCCTCCTCCTCCATACATACAGACACAGCCTGCCCTGTCTTACCAAAGATCAGGGCAATGTGATGCTGAGGATAGACCTCAACCGTCACATCACCCCCCCTAGACAGGAAGAACTCTTGGATTTTCTCAGGACATTGGGCACAATCCCTAGCTGACTGCCATGTGGACTCCTCAATAGGATGACCCACCCAATGTACCAAGAATGAACGACGTCCTCGCACCACTTTGGTGTTGAGAATCTCCTCAACTTCATACTCTTCAGCTCCTCCTCCAGCTGGAAATAAAGGAGAAACCCTTTCAGGTGGCTGACCAAATAATGGCTTGAGCTGCGATACATGCAACACCGGATGGGCTCTTGACCCTTCTGGGAGCTTCAGCTCAAATGCCACCTCGTTCACCGCCCTCACTACCTGATATGGGCCCAATGCCACTGGCCCCAATTTCTGGTTCCTTACAGGCAAGGCATAGTTCCAGGCATTCACCAAGACCCAATCACCTCACTTGAAAGCTCTACCTTCAGATCTATGCCGGTCCACCTTCCTCTTCTGAGCCGCGACCGCCACCACCAAATTCTTCTTCAGGAGCTCCAGGGTGTCCTGGGTATCTCGCGACAGCTCATCTGCCGTTGGATTCCGACCTTGCTCCCTGGGCCCCATATCCTCTGGGTGTTGGCCGTGATTTGCAAAAAATGGGGTCATACCCGTGGATGAATGCTTATGATTGTTATAAGCAAATTAAGCCAGCTTCACCCAATACACCCAGTCATCCTGCCGCCCTGAGACATAGCACCTCAAATATTGCTCCAATATCTGATTTACTCTCTCAGTTTGGCCGTCTGACTGAGGATGGTATGCTGACGAATGGCAAGCCTTGATCTTTAGATTCCCCAACATGTGGAGCCAAAATTTAGATGTAAATTGTGGACCACGATCCGACACAATCTCTTCAGGCACCCCATGTCTGGAGAAAACCTCATTTACAAAAATCTGTCCACCTTTGCAGAAATGGTTGACCAACAAGGGAAAA